>VDFB02353493.1:66372754-66425894 GCA_007258455.2 Sequoia sempervirens
GCTAGAGATAAGCATAGCTGGACTTGTCCAAGTGGGAATCCAACAAATATTGTCTTACACATCCATAGGGCTTGTAATTGTTCTTCGTTTGAAAACACAGTGTGTATTCGAAAACATTTTGCAAACAAACATTTAACATGATTCTCAAAATTTCAAACCCTCTTGAAGACAAATATCATTGACTCAATCCATATGTTACTGCTTTCCCTACGGATTCACGTCCGTAGAGGTTCCTAAGCATTGGATTATACCTCAATTTGTCTTCTTGAGTAAACAATAGGAAAACCCTTGCCTTAAGTTCATTGAATTTCCACATAAAATATCTTGTGGGGTTTAAGGAAATAAAGACATTGGACATTCAGTTTGAAACCTAATCAAGAAATGTGTTTGTTGTAAAAAGAACTCATTAAGAAAAAGATAACAAATTGGACCCCACACATGTGCTTGATATCTTTTGGTCATATTGGTCTTTTGATTGCTCTTAGAGAAAAGTGTGTTCTTCAATACCTTGGCCTAGTAAAAAAGTCTCTCTAAGTCTCTAAGGATCAAAATCAAACACTTCATCCATCCAAACATTTATCAAAATTCATCCATCCAAACAACTTTAGAGCTTTGGAAACATCATTACCTAGACTTGGGTACATCCCTAAAATCACTTGTTTAGCTAGGTGTGTTTGGATGAATCCTTCCACACACACTTAGTTAAATTATCAACCATCCTTTAACCAAGTTCATCCTAAGATCACATCCAACATCTTAGGGTTTACAAGTTCATCATCCAAATCAACCAATCGAAATCAAAATCCCTAAGTCTAGCATTGATACAAAGTCCCTAAACGTTCAACACTCATATCATTCACCTTTCATCCTTCATCTCGTCATTGATCCTAAGAACCTTAGAGGTCACTTTCATAACAAGGTCAAAACACAAGGAGAACATGGAATACAAACTTGATCCCTACGTCTTGAGTAATCCAAATCAATTGAATCTTGAAAGCCTTACAATTCTGATTGATTATCAAAACTCACACTTATACAATCCATACATGGGACCATTACCTTCGACAAATGTCAATAGAACAACAAGTGTGAGTGTGCCGAAATCAAATATTGGAACACATTTCCCATTGGGAGATCTAAACCCAAAACTACAAGTCTATCAATCGAACAATCAATGCATGAACCTTGAAACGAACAATGTCATCCCACCAAATCCCTACAAACCAAATGAGAAGGCACCAAGTACAAGTTTTCAAAACATGAATCTAGCAAAATTTGGGATGGATACATTTGAAAATTATCCGAATGTTCCCAACATGAGCAATGGTCAATTTCAACCCATCATCACAAATCAGAATGTTGTCCAAAATCAAACACAACTATACATCCCAAATCCACTTAAACAAAAGCCGAATCAAGGGAGTCAAATTCAAAATCAAGATCAAATTTCACTTGAGCAACTTGCTTCACATGCCAAACTAATTGAACTATTGGGCAAAGAGATATCTTCACTCCAAAATCAATACAATCTTCCATTGGTTAATCCATGTCATCAAAGCATTGAGTTGTGTCCACAACCACAACAATATCTCCAAGGTCAAGAAGTTAGATATCAAGGTCAACCACATCAACAAATCCAACCCCCACATGTCAAAGATCAATCACCACATCTCCAAAATCAATCACCACAAGGTCAACTTAAAGTACAAATCTCACAAAGAAACAAGCAACAATACACACCACTTGGGAGACCAATCGAATTAGTCTTGCAACAATTGGTACAAGAAAATCTCATCAAGCTCCCCATCTATGGGAACTATCAAGAACCCCTAGTTAAACCACCAGGGTATAATGAGGAGCACCATTGTGATTATCACAAAACAAAGGGACACACAACATTAAGTTGTATTCGACTAAAAATTCTCATCCAAGACTTGATTGATCAAAAGATAATTGCTATTGGGGACAATGATAGCATTGTCAATCTCTCCACCACAATTGTTGAAAATAATGATCAAGATCTATCCTTCAATAAAGATGTTTTCGTCTCATCCAATGAGGCATCGACCAATGATTATGTCAAAAATATCTCCACATCACCTAATGAGTTAGAGGATATATCTCGAGAATTTATTCCAAAACATAATCAAAATCCTTCACCAAAGTCTAGCAATGGTCCTTCCCAAGACATATTAACATCCTTCAACCTCATGGCTACAGATACTAAAGGAACCCTAAAATCGACACTTGAGGATGTTGAACCACTTACCATGTCTAATGAAGATATCCAAGCACCATTTGTAAGCGATCCATGCTTTGAAACCGACCCATGTCAAGAGCTTGATCCAAAGCATATCGAAAGCAATCCCAAAATAAATCAAGATCAAAAATTTGTATCTCCAAGATACTACAATGATCTAATGGATATTATCCTATCCACACAAGATGATCACATCCACATAGCACTTACTCCTCCATCTACCCATGAGATGCTTTCTATAGATGGGCACGCAGATGATCTTCATCTAGAACAAAATTTTGTTACACAAAAAGAGCAGATTCTTAACTCCTACAATCAAACGGAGTTGTCAACATCAGGATCAAATATGTCCCAAACTCAGATTGAGGACATCATGAATAAAGATATCCATCATTATCCGCTTAAGGAAACAAGTCAGATAGAACATCTAGAGTTAGCAGAGCAACAAATTGAAACGTCACCTACGATGGTCATTTATCGGAGAATGCATTTTAAAAAGGAGCTCTTAGAATAGGCAGAATCAAAGCATGAAGGTACTACTTCCACCATATTGGGGGCAACTTTATCTAGTGCAAACATCAACATAGGGAGCACGAGGAGTCCTTATGATGAAGCTAGTGTCAATACTACAACCAACCACACCATGTATCTTCATCCACCCATTACCTCATGCACAAATTGGGACCAACATCAAAAGAAAGATTTGAATCAAAGTACGAAGAATGTTATCAACGCAAAAGAAGCTGATAAGCATAATGGACAAATCAAATACAAATGGATACCAAAGGATACAAAGAAATATTATCCCTATCAAACTCCATCAGTCAAAGAAACTATGTGGCAAAATCAAAAAGGGAAAAGTATCCATCAAGAATGTCCGCAAAAGAAAAAGCAGGTTTTTCAAGCAACGTACAAAGTGTATCAAGCAGTTGGTCCTAATCCCATGCACACTTCCGTATCCACCCATCATTGCTCATCTTCCCAAGTTTGGAGAGTCAAAGGTTCCAAACTGTCAACCAATCCATCTCTTATCCCTAAACACACTCCATCCATGCCTCCACTCATGATATCCAATTCTCACATTGACCATGTATTGGCAATGACCCTTCATCATAAGGATTATGAAGGCAATCTATTGCGATGTACGCACAAAGACATAGTTAACTCCGGTATCAACGAAGCAAATCAGAAATATCAAAAGTTGCATTCAAGTGCACGTATCTTAGCAAAGCAGCTCCTTCAGGTAGGATATCGATGGCACATTATGACAGGGGCATCTGCATCAACGACACCTTGTGATTCAACATGAGCTTAAAATCTTTCAAAAAAATACAAAAAAATCAAAAAAGCAAAAAAAATCCAAAAAAAATAAATAGAAAAAGGATTGAAAATAGTAAAGAGAAAAAAATCGTCCTCTAGTGAAAACCACTACGGTGGCACTTTGGGCAAGACCATGATGAAAACTTGGCAAACAGGCGTCATGAGTAGAATCGAGCATCTATGTGCGCCAGCTCAGGTGAAAGCATCTCATCCCATCCATAATAAATCGAGCAGCATTCCATCCATCTTATCCATAATAAATCCATCCATCCATAAACCATTGATCCAATCCATTTGCATATATTTGCATCCATCATCTCGGTTATCTTGATCTTGATGACATTTTGGGGCACACTTTACGCTTGCTTACGGTAAAACATCTTGAAATAGGTCATTTTCATCAATCCTATCCTATGCAGCATTATCTGAGCCATGAAGCATTATCCAATGAGCTTTCTTTATTTGAACATCTCATCTTATCGCAAGATAATCCATCGCATCCTTCGTATGCTTACCATATCCATCCATCCATACACCTATCCAAGCATCCATTCGTAACATTCCATACATTGCTAGACATTAGGGGCAGATATGTACATCTTGCTTTGGGAATAAAACTTGATCTATATCCTCTGACTTATATGGTGATCCAAACATTGGCAAACGTGAAATCAAATTGGTCGAAACCACTGTTGAGCAAAAATCCAAATCATCATAGCCCATGGCATATTTTGACGAGAAAACATTCCTTATCAAGCGTCATCTTTCATCGAACATCAATCAAAACAATTGATATCAGTCACATCTAATTTGCACCCTTCAAACATCACATCAAATCATTCAAACAACTTTTGTTCCAAATCAAGCTTCATCAATCATGATCAATCAAATTCAATCAAATTCAATCATCATCTCAGGATATCCTTGTGTTGCTTAACACTATCCTTGCATTGTTGTGCATCCTCAACAATGTTATCATCATCAATCTATCATCATCTTATCTTTGCATTGTTGTGCATCCTCAACAATGTTATCGTCATCAATCTTGATCAATCCATTCCTTGCATTGTTGTGTATCCTCAACAATGTTATCATCAATCCCAATCAATCAAATCATTGCATTGTTATGTATCCTCAACAATGTTATCATCATCATCAATCCATTGACCCGATCAATCAACCTTAGCTTGGTTTTCAGCAAAATCCCAAACATAGCACTGATATCATGACATACATCCATATCGAAATTGTCAAAATCATGCAAAAATCCAAAAACATTCATAAAATCAAAAAACATCAAAAACATGAACTGAACCACGTCAGTTTCGGCTTAAACGTAGGCAAGGCTCATCTTTGATTAGCCCCCGAGACATCAAAACACAAAAACATTCAAAAAACATCAAAATCGAAAAACATTCAAAAAAACATCAAAATCCAAAAACATTCAAAAAACATCAAAATCGAAAAACATTCAAAATCACATCAAAATCCAAAAACATTCAAAAAACATCAAAATCCAAAAACATTCGAAAAACATAAAAAATCCCAAAACATCGCAAAATCAAAAAATCAAAACATTTGAAAAATCCAAAATCCAAAAACAGCCTCAAAACATTCCAAAAACGTCAAAAACATCCAAATATTTGAAAAATCCACCCGTCCCGTTTCGCTTTCACTCGAAATAATCAATCATCCATAACAAATTGATCATCACCTTCATCCTTTGGCAACACAAATAGAAACAATCATAGTAGTCAGCAAAATCAATCTTCAATCGTAAAATCAAAATCGAAACAACAAACCTATAAAACAAAATCAAACTCTTGATCAGTCGCAAACATGTCAGTCAACCTTATATCAACAGCCTATCAATCAACTTATCAAACCATCATCATCCCTCAGACAATGCATGTCCTAGGATATATCGTCTGGCCAATGGGGCATCATTTTGATACAATATCACTTGATTCCTATCCTATCAAAAACACATCCCTTTGGCTGAAGGTATGAAGAACATTGGCTTACTATGCATTTGATCTTTCTTTTGATTTATCTTATTGGCGCCATTCCATGGACCTCGATGATATCCTAATGAAGGATTTAGAGAGATAGGAATGGGGCAACGATCATTATCTTTTGTCTCAAGCAGCTTTGTTGACATTCTTTGTAAAATAATTCTGGCTTAATACTTGCTTTGTTAGTAATTTCCTAGCAAGGTTTCCGTGATGTCAAGTGTGAATAGGAATACTCCTATCCGCTGTTGAGTCAGAAGTCTGATCACACCAGGCAGCCAACGCCATCATCCCCGGGTTCTTGATAATCTTGATGCATCGTATCTATGTGTAAGCTATCAAATTCAAAAGTAAGTGACCCTTTTGAAAATCCTAACTTGATAAGCAAATCATCATCATTTATCATCATTATCATCTATCAGTCATCATCTCTAATAACATTCGACTAATCATGGACTTATTGGATCCTCTTGTCATCATCTCATTTCTTCTTTCTTCTCTCTGCGCTAACATAACATCACCAATGCATTCATCATGCATCCATCCTGCATCCATCTGCATCCACAAACTATCAGCATGCCACATATCATTCATATATCATCATACATCATAGGAAACATCGATCATTTCTAATATGCATTGCATAATCATCATCATAATATAGATCTATTAGTCTAAGCATTTCGCTAAATCATCCATTGCATAATCACAAAGATATCACATCATTCACATCATCATCAATCTCATCCATCATCGTATCATCATTTAAGTTGTTTAGGATAATATAGATTGGTTATTCTAAGCATCTTAAAATCATCTCATTTTTCGCATCATTCATAACCATCCATTTTGAATCCTTCTATCACGTAGATCGACTTCAAATTGAATCTTTTCGCCGATTCTCGAGGGGGCAATGTACCGTTGTACTTCTTTTCCTCGCTTAGGGCATCCTAAAATCAAAAAAATTTTAAATTTTGATCGCGGCAAGTTTATTCTTTGAACCAACGCAACAAGTACATTGCTTCAAAGAGGGGAAAAATGTAGACACGCAAAATTAGCATTATGCATTTGATCAAAATCACAACAAATCCATTCATCAGGTAAATCGGGTCAATCCAAAGGTTTAATCAAATAATATCATTTCATCTCTCATAAATCATTTCAACCTTCATCTTACATCATCTCCATTTAATTAAATAAATCAGGACTTTATTCAAATCAAACCCAAATCATATTCCACCATTTTCTGATTTAAACAAATCAAATATTTAAAGTCCTAAAAGTCAAAATCATCTAATCAGCATTAAATCAGCATAATCATCATCTATTTAATCTAACCCTGATTAATACTCACCCACTTGCATTCTCTAGATATCTCCACTTGCACAATAAATCAATTTTATTGATTTATTAAAAAAACCTCATTTTCCCTCAACATGACAAGTCAAACATGGCATTTATTGCTATTTTTCTTGTCCCCCTCTCAAAATTTATTGCAAATTTGAATTCAAATTTTCCCTCTCATGGGCACTCTTCCCAAATCTTGCACAACCATTGACCACTCACCATTTGACAAGTGTCATCTTCTCATTAGAGGATCTTTAGTCCCACATTCACCATCTTGGCCAATCTCTCATCAACAAAATCTATAAAAGAAGGCTTAATCCTCATTCATAAGATCCACAATTTTATGCAAGGTTACTCTCTTCATTTGAGATTTGATCTTGTCCATTTAACTCCATCATCTCCATTTGCATTTTATCATCTTGAGCTTTGATCAAGGGTTGGGAAAGGGTCACTAGCACATGTGACACCAATCCAACATGGAATAGGTGATTATCATGCTTTTGAAATGTCTTTTTGATGTTGTTTTTGTTACTTGTGGCATTTCTTTAGCATAGGTATTTTATTTCATGGAGGTATTTGCAGATTTGTGTGTTTAGACTAACCCTTCTAATGAGTTTTTGAGGTTGGTCTTACATTGCAGATTTAGGGTACTTCAGTACCAACATCCAATAGTCGGTTCGAACATGAGCTCTTAATACCTGATATAGAACTTGATGCTTGAGTCCTTCATCCATATCCTTATCGCGTGTCTTCTAAATCCACTTATTCGCCTCCCTATCCTTATCCATCTCCTTCCGCATGTTGTCCAAAAATAAAAATAAAAAAATAAAAATAAAAAAATCAAAAACTAAAATAGTAAAGAGAAATAATCCGTCCAATGGTGAAAACTTGGCAACCAAGCGCCTTGGATAAGTACCATGATGAAAACTTGGCAAACAGGCATCATGCGTAAATCCCTATCTGCACTTGGGGGCAGCTTCTTGATATGCATTCCCTCCATCCGCTATGCTTCCTGCTACGCTTTCAGCTTGCACCCATCTTCTTGCTATACATCCTTTTCATTCATCCCCTCCATCCTCCCTATCTTACACATTTTTCTTGGCATATCTCACTTATCCCAATCCTTCCATCCTCCTTGTAATCTTGATAACAATGGGGCAAACATATGAGCATGTTTTGGACACCTCTTAGCATACATTCCCCTCATCCGCACACTATCCCAACAGTCATTTCGCACTCGTCTATCTTCCTTATCCACCCGTCATGCTACCTTCAGTCTCCCTTCCTTAGCCATACATCTTATCTTCATCCATCTCTCTTTTATCTTCCCATCCACTTGTCTTCCATCCTTCATTCCTCCCCGCACATGACATATCTAGAGTGGGGGCATCTATCTTCCTTTGCACTATAGTCCTTGGAGACATCATTCATCCTGTCCAATCACATCCTTGCCATCTCCCCATCCTTATCTTCCTATCCATCCCTACCTCTATCCCCCACCCCTTTCATCCCCCATCCCTATCTCCCTACTTCATTTTTCTCTATCTCCATCCCATTTCATCATCCCTTGTCATTGGCCTCTGGTTATAGGTTTCTCCCCATCCCCATCCTCATCCTCCCATCCATCCATCAAAACACTCCCTTTCATATCCCCATCTTTGTCCTCCTACCAATCCCTTGTGTCTTCCCGTCCTCGTCTTCTTATACATCCAAACATTCCTTTTAAGCCTCCTTATCATTCTCCATCCATCCTAACATCTATCCATCTACCTAGCCAATCCCCTCTTTTCATCCTTCATCCTTCCCCCCCAGCGGTCCCACCTAGTCGGCAGACATGTCTGCCCGGCGGCGGACCCGTCGGCCCTCGCGGCGGCGGCGGACCCGTCCACCTGGTGGCAGACCTGTCCTCCCGCGGCGGCGGACCCGTCCACGTGGCATCCAAACAATGTCCCCCTCCTCGCACAAAAATACAAAAAAATTTCAAAATCCGCCTCTGACCCATTTTCTAATTTCCCCCCCTCATCAAAACCCATGTGTTGAAATTTTAAAAATTTATCAAAAAAACATATTTTCGAAGGTTTTGATTTTTACACCGAAACTTCCAGAGGCCATAACTTTTGACTCGGGTGTCCGTTTGAGTTGAAATTTGACAGGTGGTTGCGTTATGAGATAACAAGTGGATTCCCAATTGGCTTCTTTGAAAGCCGTTGGAACCCGTTTTTCCACATTTTTGGGGCCTCAAACTTTCATCTTGACCCTCAAAATCCCAATTTAGTGTTTTTTTCCAACATTTTGACAAATTGTTCACTCATAACTCGAAATGCATATCTGAATTTGGGATGTTGGTTGGAAATTCATCTATCTCAATATTAAATTTTTGAAAAAATCGGACTCTAAAGTATATCCATAAGGTTTCCTAAATGGCAAAATTTGACGAATTTACGAAAATTGTCAAATCGAGAGAAAAATCTAATTGTCAACACCTTATGCCCTTTAAACCACGGAACTTGGTGTTAAATCAATCCAATCATATCCTTCCAATCATTCTAGTCTTGATCAATCCTCATTTTGATTTAATCATATCAATCGAGGTTAACCAAACCTAATCTGAGCTTTTAGATCCATCTGCCGGTCAATGTCTTCGATCTACGTTTCAAGGTGTCTTAGATCCCTCCCTCCATCTTCTTCAATTTTGTCCTATTCATCCATTCTAATAAATCCATTCACTCATTCCATGTAACCATTCATCTATTTCAAGCCTTCATCTATTTGAACCTTCATCTATCATCTCAAAACTTCATCGAACCTTCTATCATCTCAAACATTCATCAAACCTTCTTCTATCATTTCAAACTCTCATTCAATAATCTTGATCAATCATTTACTCATTCTGAGTAATCTTCCACCTGTTCCCACCCTTCACCTTCTAGTTCCAAGAATCAGTCATCTATCCATCTGGTCACCTTTTCCTCACCTAAATCCCTATCCCTCTATCCAATCCACCCACGCAATCCTTTGCCTCCCCCCATCCTCTACCCTCATCCCATCTCATAGTCCCTTGTCATTGGTATCTAGCTCTAGCATACTATCTCATCATTCATCATCTCATCATTCATCTATCCCTCCTATCATCCTCCCAATTCCTCTTTTGATGACTTGGATCACTATCCCATCCCTAAGCTTTGTATAGTCACTATCCTCCAATCCAATCCCACTGGTCTCTCTTGTCCCATCGTGTCGGTCCAATCATTTTCTCCCCTTATCTAGGGTTATCTCATCATCTTTCATCCATCACTTGTCTTTGGCCTTCTGTCGAACTACGTTGCCCCTGCGCTTTCACGTAGGCAAGGTTGATCATTTGATCCGCCCTCGGGGTTCCATCCATCATCGATCTATATTGTCCACTTTTCTCCTGTTCTCCATCCTATCTTGGTCATCCATGAAAATCTCCATCATGGTCTGTCATCAGCCTTTTATCGAACTACGAGGGCTCTGCGCTTCCACATAGGCAAGGCTAATCTTTGATCGGCCCTCGAGCCCCTAGGTTGCTAGGATGTGTCAGTCTCCTATCGTGTGTCGTGTCATCAAGCTATGCCCTCATCTAGCTAGTTCTTAACCAATAAGATTCACTTGTATCATCAGATCCAATCAGTTCTGAATATCTTGTGTCATATCAATCTTTTAACTTAGTATCCATCATCGGTCTCAACAGGATGCATCCTTCCTAACAGAACTCATCAATCCCATCGATCCCCTTGATTGATCCTATGGCAAAGGATGTTTGAAATTGATTGCGATATTTTGATGCTTTTGGCTTTTGTTTATCATTTGAGCTCCCTATCATCACTTGTCATTGTCGCCTTGATCCATCATATCATGGTGTGCTTTGACTAGTCAACATAGGGGTGTATCTTGATCTTTTGCTTGTCTTCTCGGTTGTCCCACGTAGTACCCACCAAGATCCTTGAGGTCTTGTGTTACGCTGGGTCATCCTTGTGTGCTTGTGGTTATCCCAATACCTAGCCCGACCAAGGTCACCATGACTTTGGGGTGTTGGGATAGCCTTCTTTTTTGTTATGTTTGTTTTATGCATTAGACACTAATCCGCCTTGGTTCTTCATACCTTGGCGTCTTATGTCTTATGCTATAGCAAAAATTAGTGCTCTGACGATGGCAAATTGCATTTGGATTTCATTTCCTCTTCATCCTCTCATCTATCAAAACCCCCCCATTCATCCTTCATCACACTCCCCTCCCACTCTTCCATCACATTGCATCATCTTCTTCACCCCCCTTGCATCATCTCATCCATTTCGAGAGTCCACCCGTGTTCTCTTGAACCCGCATGTCCTCTCGAGGGGGCATCCTTCATCCCTAACTTTCATCTTTACCCCCATCATCTTTCTTCCTAGTCACTTCTTTGAATGACTGGGGCATCTTTTCCAATCTAACCATCTTCTTCTAGGTTCTATGTTTTAATATTCTTTGAAATGATGCTACTTCATAACACCATCTCAAGAGGGCAAAATGTAGACATCTAAATTTGGACACTTAATTTATCCAAATTCATCCCCTTTCATCTTATTTTCGTTAATTAAGTAATACTGCTATTATTTAATTAATATCTTTAATTGTCCAAATCCTTAAGGTATTTAATCAATAATACCTTATCTCTTTAATCCTCCATCATTTTATCTTATCTTAATCCTTCTTCTAATCCCATCATTAGGATGTGCACATGCCTAATCCTTGATTAGGATGTGTCACATCCTCCAACTTTTGCAAGTTGGTCTCTAATCTCTCTTAGCCACCTAACCCTCCTCTAATCCTTCATTACTCTTCCCCATGTGATCTTTGACTTGTCACATCAAGTCACATGTGAAATCTAACTCTCTTCTAATCTTCATTAATCAGTCTAATCAAGTACTTGCACAATTCTAATCACTTAATTGAGTCAACCCTATTAAATGCTTTTCTTTTTTGACAAGGCATCTCCATTCCCCATGTGAATTTTTAATTCACATTTAATCCCCCAATGCTTTTAAGGAATTTTAAATTCCTTCCCTCTTCCCCATGAGAATATTTGAGGAATTTTTAATTCTCCACTTGTCCTCTCACCCACATGGGGACAAGGACCTCCTTTATGAGGAGATCTTGTCCAATTCCAAGGTACTTTGTACCCCCCTCCATGTCATGTCCTATCCTTCCACCTCATGTCCACTTCACCTTTTAGGGCTATATCACATGCCATATGTCAAGATGTGAGGGCTTGTGAGTTCTTAACTCACCTTAGCCCTACATCTTGATCATTGGTGGCTCAATCTTGGCCATCCATCTCCCCTAGGAATTCTCAAAATTCCTATAAATACCCCCTCTTTTCTCTCATTTGGAGAGAGAGCATTTTGCTAGCCAAACTCTTGCAATTTTGTTTCTCAATCTACACTTAGCCATTTTCATTCTTTCATCTACTTGCACTCATCCTCACAACATCATTTAGCTTGCATCTTGTGCCATCCAAGGAGCATACATACCAAAGATCGAAGGGCCAACCAAAGGATCGATTCGACGCAAGGTAGAGTTCTATTTTGTTGCTTTCATCTTGTGTTGTTTCCAACTTAGGCTAATCTTGAGGTGTAGGTTGTTTTGGTGTTTATTTGCACTCTTTTACTTGCTGCTTACTTTCTAACACTCACATTCGACCTATCACACATATAATTAAATTTAATTATTTATTTATATTGTTCACTTTTATAATTCTTCTACCTTAATTAAATAAATAACTTTATTTAATTATTACCATCTTCCATATTCCTCTTAATTAAATAAAATAAATTTTATAATTTATTTATATTAATTATCATGTTATTCTAAATTTGAATATTTGAATTTAAATAATGGAATATTCCTCCAAACACCCTCTTCATCTCATAGGTAAATTAAATATTATATACCTTTTCTCACTCCACACATAATTAAATATTTTAAATATTTAATTACCTTCTAAATTCATCTCTTACACATAATTAAATATTACTTATTTAATTATGTAAACTTCTAAATTCATCTCTCACACATAATTAAATATTACTTATTTAATTATGTAAACTTCTAAAATCATCTTCACACATAATTAAATATTACTTATTTAATTATGTAAATTTCTAAATTCATCCTCACATATAATTAAATAAGTTATTTATTTAATTATGAAATTCAATCTCAACTCATTCTTCAAATGGCAATCTTCCTTCAGTTCTGAAAGAAAAAAATTGAAGAGGAAACCTTCTATTTCTCTCTTAACTTTCAAAAATCTCTCACCATTCATCTTGACAAGCTTGATTTGAACCGTTGATCATAACAGCCAATCAAGTTCTTTCAAAAACTCTTTAAATACATGTGCAAATCCAAGCATTGGTTAGACACACACACACGTACACTTAGAGATATACAAACACGCATATGCAATTATGCTTACGCTTTTGCATCTTTAGCATTTTATCAATAATCATATCTTAGCAATAATTTTGCATCTTAGTATAGTATGCATTTTAATTTAAATCACATTCTTTAGTAGTCCATTTCGTTGAGCTTGATATCATAAAATCTGAGAGCAAACTTGAATTAATGAAACGCTGGAGATAGAGAGCAATAGAATGATTTTGAAGAAGCTGCCATAAAGAGTTTGTTTATTTTCCTTTCAATTTCTTTGATATAAGGTTTTATTATGTGTTTTGAATCCTTTATAATAAGCATATTTTCATACACACATCTTTGTTAAGCATACGTCAATGCACAAATGCAAAGTACCATCCTTCTTTTTCACAAAAATAATTAGAGCTCTGCAAGGTGAAACACTTGGTCTTATCAACCCTTTTGACAACAATTCATCCAACTATGCCTTAAGCTCCATTAGCTCAGTTGTTTTCATCCTATAGGGAACATTGGAAATAGGTTCAGACCTTGGAATTATATCTATAGAGAAATCAAATATCTTCTTTGGTGGTAACCTAGGTAACTCCTCTGGAAACACATCCAAAAAATTTCTCAATATAGGATATCTTTCCATGTCCGACATTCTTGTGTCATATTTTTCACTGTCTTCCATCTCTTGGAAGCTTTTGGAATCCAAGTTATCAAGATCTTTTCCAATTTCTTCTAACTTAATAGCAAAGAATCTACACCCTTTCTTCTCAACCCTCACTAGTTGCATTATCGAGATTCGACGAATCTTCACCTTTCTAGGTATCCCTTGGAACTTTACATGGTTACCAAGATCATCTAGGAATTCTACAATTTTTGCATGATAATCTACTTTAGCCCTATATCTCCACAACCAATTCATACCTAAGATAACATCATAGGATCCTAATGGTGCAACATAAAGGTTTACTTCAGTAGAGAAATAAGGTAGCTCTATCCTAACCTTGAACAAACATTGTTCCACCTTTGCTCTTGTCTGGTTTGCATACTCTACATCCCAAGATGTTGCCATGTGTCCAACCTTTCTAGATAATTGCTTAGCTACTCTAGGTGAAATGAAATTCTCAGTTGCACTAGTATCAATGAGAACTAAAATGGGTAAACCAAACAAAATACCTAGAGTTTTAATGGGAGTTGCATGATACTCTGCTTGGCGATCATCCATTGCTACATGTATCCTCTATTGGAACATTACCCATTGAGTAGGTAGTGAACTATCGGAAGGCTTACTGGGACAATCTGTAGGAAAATGGTCTCCCCCACAAGTATAGCATCCTGTAAACAGTACCTTCTTCTTTGTGGGTTCTCCAAATCCACTAGCATTTCCACCAACATTATTGGTATTTCCTCAGTTGAAACCATTCCTTCTTCACTCCCTTCTTGACTCTTGTCCACTATTGCAGTTACCTTTTTTCTCCCTGTTTAGGTACATTTTGTGCAACCTCCACCTTCTTTGGAGTTGGCTTGTCAGGAATTTCCGCAATCTTCTTAAGGTCTTTATTTTCCTATTGATTGGAGATAGCCCTAAGCTTTTGCTCTTGCTTAATTGCTTTTTCATATACAAGATCCCTACTTGTAGGACCATGCATATCCACTTCTCCCCTGATTTGATTGTTACGTCCTATTGTAAATTTTTTAATGTGGAAGCATTCATCCTTATGATATATAGGAACATAACACAGAAGTCAGGTAAACTTCTCCCAATACTCATTGACCGTCATATTTTATTGCTTCAAACTCTAGAAATCCATGAGTTTTTTTGTCATAGTAAAGTTGGGGCAACCATTTCTTGCAAAAAATCTCAACAAATTCCCCCCATGTCAGCTTCCATGAGTTGATATTGAGTTCCAACTTTTTGTTCATCCACCAAGTTGAAGCTTCTCTAGCTAATTGGTATGCACCCCAAGTGGCTTTAGTGGTCTTAGTGTAATATCGGATTTCAAAATACTTTTCCATTTGAACAATCCACGCCTCAACTTCATCCCCGCTGGTGCTTCCCTCAAACTTGGGTGGAACAATCTTTTTCATATCTTTAGAAAGTTCGGAAGCCATACACTTCTTATTTCTTTCCTCAGATGGTATTGGTGATCTTTCTTTTTCGTGATCATGGGTTTCGTCATGTCCATGGGAAGAGTTTTCACCTTCATTCTCATTAATGGGAACCTCTTTCTCAACCCTATCTTGTGCCTTTTCTTGTTCAAGATGATCTAACCTTTCCAAAATTTGATCAAGCCTTGCTTTAACTCTTGTTGGTCCTTTCCCAACTTCTTGGCTACCTCCAAGATTGGTTCGTGTCCTCACCATCTTCATAATATCAGGTTTTACCTGAATGTTTTATCCATGTTAGACTAAATTATGTTATCAATTGTCTTATGGAAAACATTAGAAATGGCATTCATACACACATAAAGAATTCCAAATAAGATTAAACACATGCTTTTGATAAACAAATAATTTTATTCATTTCATAATGATTTCAATATCCTTTAATTACATGGAGCAACTATTCAGATTGTCAAGTGGAGAGTATCCCTTAGATTTACTCTTTGACACGTAACTTAATGGAGTATATCCTACAAAATGAGATCATTGCTAATCTCTATCTTTCTATTCATCCCTTAATTGTTCATATCTATCCCAAAATGGATAGTAGCCTTCGAATTTATCATCTGATACATAGTTACGAGTTTCAATGCCAATATGGTGTCATCAACAATGTAGTCTACCTTTTTTGCAGACATTTGTTCATGAGACCTGTAGACACCTAAATTTGGACACTTATATTGGTCCAAATTTATCCCTCTTCGTCTAAATGCCCTCTTGTTTGTGTTAATTAGGTAATATTGCTATTATCTAATTAATATCCTTAAATTCCTCTAAATCCCTAAGGTATTCAGTTAATGATTAAATACCTTACCTCTTTAATCCCCCTTCCATCAAATGAATTAAATAAATATGACATTTATTTAATTCCTCACATGTCACATCACTTTCACTTAATCTTAATCAACCTCTTAATCTCTTCATTAGGGATGTGCACATGCCTAATCCTTAATTAGGATGTGTCACATCCTCCAACTTTTGCAAGTTGGCTTCTAATCTTCTTTAACCACTAATTATCTTCTAATTACTCATCAATTAAGTTTAATTAGTACCTTGGTCAACTCTCCCCATCCCCAAAAGAATTTTTAATTTTCTTTTTTATTCATCAAAGGCTCCTCTCTTTCCCATGTGAATTTTTAATTCACTTTTATTCCTCCAAGGAATCTTCTCTTCCCCATGCAAGTTCTAGAACCTATTGACTTGTCACATCACATGTGTCAAAGTCTTCTAAAATCTTTGACTTGTCACATCAAGTCACATGTGGGTAACAACTTACATTTTTAAGCACCTTGTTTTATCCAAGGTACTTTATGTTGGTATGTGGTGACTAATCATGCTATACTGTATAGCCCATGGTATACTGTACACCCCAGCCCCCTGTCCTCGCTGGGGTTCAGGGCCGGGCTGGGCCTTGGGCGGGGGTTCGGGGGCGTAGCCCCTCAGAAATTTTTTTTTGCCTTTTTTTTTTCACGTCGTAAAAAGGAAAAATATTTGAAAAAAAAGAAAACCGACTTGTAAAACCCTAATTCTAGAAGCTTCTAAAAGCTTGTTAAAAGGGGTTGGGATGGGGATACAGTGTGATGAAAAATGTGATTATTCGCAAGATTGTAATAGGTTTTGCACTGGATAATAAAAGTATTGGATGGCTGCGGTTTGGTGGATGTAGCCTAGATTGGGTGAACCATGTTAACTTCTCTGTGTTATGATTTATTCGTGTATGTTTTAGTTTCTCTATTTATTATTTAAATTTTCATTTAATTGTCGGATATCTACCATCTCTAACCCTAACAAGTGGTATCAGAGCAAGTTGTGTTTCGATTATCGTTTATAGGAAGGTCTCGCGGCTGAGTGGGAGTCTCACGGTTGAGTGGGAGCAATGGCAGACGAGGGTAAGAAGGTTGAGAAGTTTAACAGGCAGAACTATCAGTTATGGAGGATGTAGATGGAGGACTATCTCTATCAGAAGGATTTATGGCAGCCATTGGAAGGGAAAGCCAATAAACCTACAGCAATGTCAGATGAGGACTGAGAGATCTTGGATAGAAAGGCTCTTGGCAGTATTCGTCTATGCCTGGCACAATCAGTGGCGTTCAATATTACAACAGTAAAGACAACTCAAGAGTTGATGGAAACCCTGGCGAAGTTACATGAAAAGCCTTTTGCTTCAAATAAGGTATTTCTTATGAAGAATTTATTTAATATGAAAATGGTAGAAGGTGGGTCAGTTACTGATCATTTGAATGAGTTTAATACGGTCACCAGTTAATTAACCTTTGTAAAAGTAAATTTTGATGAAGAAGTTAGGGCTCTTTTGATTATGTGTTCTTTGCCTGAAAGCTGGAATAGCTTGGTAATGGCTATTAACAATTTTGTTTTGTGGTTCAAATACATTGAAGTTTGATGATGTTGGTGTTATTTTGAGCAAGAAAATTCGTAAGAAAAGCTCAAGTGGAACATCCACATCAGGCAGTGTTTTGAATGCAGAAAGCAGGGGAAGAACAAAGGAGAGAGGAAACAATTCTGGAAATCGTGGGAAGTCACGAGAAAAATCAAAGGACAAAAGTTCCCAATCTAGAGACAAGAGGGATTGCTGGTACTGTGGTAAGCCAGGTCATTTGAAGAAAGATTGTTGGTCTCGGAAAAATAAAGATGGAGACAAAAAAGAAGGAAGCAAAGAGGAAAATGTGGTAAGTAATAAATATGTTGAGGATGCTTTGATTCTTTCCCTTGATAATGCTGATGATTCTTGGGTATTAGATTTAGGGGCTTCATTTCATGCTACCCCCCATAAAAGTTATTTTCTTGATTATGTCCAAGGGGATTTTGGGCTGGTTTATTTAGGAGATAACGAACCCTATCAGATTGTTGGAAAGGAAAGAATCAAGATTAAGTTGCAGAATGGGAATCATTGGCTACTACGTGAGGTAAGGCATGTTTCAAAGTTAAGCAGAAATTTAATTTCAACAGGGCAACTAGATGATGAAGGTTGTGTTGTTACATTTAGTGATAAAAATTGGAAGGTCACAAAGGGTGCCTTAGTAATAGCAAAAGGTGTGAAAGTAGGCACCTTATATCTTTGTACATGACACACTGTTCCTTCTACTTTAATTGTTACAGAAAAGAGTCAATCTTCAGGAACAGTTGCTACAGTTCAGCAGGTAAAAGATCATACAGTTGCTATGGACTCTAAATTAGCACTGTGGCATAATAGACTTGGGCATATGAGTGCAAATGGTATGAAAGTACTTCATTCAAATAATGTTTTACCAGGTCTAAAATGTGTTAATATGAATTTCTGTGAAAGTTGTGTCTATGGAAAACAAAAGAGAGTTAGTTTTCTCAAGGATGGGAAGCAAAAGAAAGATGATAAATTGGAGCTTGTGCATACATATGTATGGGGACCAGCTCAGGTATCTTCTCTCGGTGACTCTTTGTATTATGTTACATTCATTGATGATGCAACTAGGAAGGTATGGGTTTATTTTCTTAGGCAGAAATCTGATGTATTTGAAAATTTTAAAAAATGGAGAAGCTTGGTTGAGAATGAGACGGGTAAAAAGATAAAATGTCTCAGATCTGATAATGGTGGTGAGTATTGCAGTAAAGAGTTTGAAGATTATTGTTCCTCTAATGGTATTTGTAGGCAGAAAACAGTTCTAAGGACTCCACAAGAAAATGGAGTGGCTGAGCGCATGAAAAAAACAATAATGGAGCATGCACGGACTATGAGATTGCATGCTAGGTTGCCTTTAAAAATGTGGGCAGAAGCTGTAAACACTGCTGTTTATTTAATCAATAGAGGTCCCTCTAATCCTTTGGGTTGTAGTATTCGGAGGAAGCATGGAAGGGTAAGAAGGTGAGTTATTCTTTTCTCAAACCTTAGGTTGTGAAACATTTGCACATGTAGATTCTGAAAATAGAACCAAGCGATGCAAAATCAAAGAAATGTGTATTTGTTGGATATGGCATTGATGAATTTGATTATAGGCTTTGGGATTTTGAAAATCAAAAATTGTGAGAAGCAGGGATGTCATATTCAATGAGAAAGTGTTGTACAAAGATCTATTGCTCAGCATGAGAAGAAAGAAAATGATTATGTAGTGTTGGATGATATTCCCAACAATAATATTTCAGTGGTTCCTCATGCTGGGCAACAACAGCAGCAACAAATACCACAAACCCTTGTTAGACGATCTTCAAGGATAAGTAGACCTCCAGAACGATTCTCTCCCTCTTTGTATACTATTTTGTTAATTGATGCTGGTGAACCAAAATATTATGATGAAGCTATGCAGGTGGATACCAAGGTTCAGTGGGAGCATGGAATGAAAGAAGAAATGGACTCCTTGCTAGAAATCAGACTTGGGATTTATGCAAGTTGCCTGCAGGTAAAAAGGCTTTACCAAACAAATAGATTTATAGGCTGAAAGAGGAGGATGGAGGTAAGAAAAGATTTAAAGCCAGATTAGTTGTAAAAGGATTTGCACAGAAAAAGGGTATTGATTTTGATGAGATTTTTTCTCCTATTGTTAAAATGACTTCTATTCGTATTGTTTTAAGTATTGTGGCTGCTGAAGATTTGCATTTAGAACAGCTTGATGTTAAAAACTTTCTCCATGGTGATTTGGAAGAGGAAATATATATGGACAGCCACAAGGATTTGAGGTCAAAGGTAAGGAGAAACTAGTGTGCAGATTGAAGAAAAGTTTATATGGCTTGAAGCAAGCACCTCGGCAATGGTATTTGAAATTTGACAATTTTATGGCTGAGCAAGGCTACAGCAGGTGTAATTCTGACCATTGTGTTTATTTTAAGAGGTTGGATAATGACAGCTACATTATTTTATGTTTATATGTTGATGACATGCTTGTAGCTGGGTCTAACATGGATCACATAAGTGAGTTAAAACAACAGTTAGCAAATCTTTTGCTATGAAGGATTTGGGTGCAGCAAAGCAAATTCTTGGTATGAAAATTTGTAGAGATAGGAAAAACAGAAAATTCTTTTTATCTCAGGCTAATTATGTTGAAAAGGTGTTGCAGAGATTTCATATGGAGAATGCAAAAGCTGTCAGCACACCTTTGCCTAGTCATGTTAAATTGACTAAGAATATGTGTCCAAAGACACAAGAGGAGGAAGAAAAAATGTCCAAGGTACCATATGCTTCAGCTGTAGGCAGTTTAATGTACACCATGGTATGCACGAGACCGGATATTGCACATGTTGTAGGAGTTGTTAGTAGGCATTTGAGTCATCCGGAGTTGAGCATTGGAATGCAGTAAAATAGATTCTCAGGTATTTGAGAGGTACATCCAATAAGTGTTTATGTTTTGGGGGCTCTAATACTGATTTAAAAGGCTATGTTGACTCAGATTTGGCGGGGATATAGATACCAGTGAAGTACCATGTGTTATGTATTACAGTTGGTGGGACAACAGTGAGTTGGATTTCTCGATTGCAAAAGGTGGTTGCTTTATCCACCAGAGGTAGAGTATGTTGTTTAGCAGCGAAGGAGATGATATGGCTGCAACTTTCATGGATGAGTTGGGAAAACACAAGATGGAAATTACTTATTCTGACGATCAGTTGCTATACATCTTGCAAAGAATTATGCCCACATTCTAAAACAAAACACATACAATTGAGATATTTACATTCATTCGGTGTTGGAAGATGGACAGGTCAAGCTAGACAAGATACATACAAATGACAATAATGGAGATATGTTTTGAAGCGGTGCAAGGCGAGCTCACCTTCCGGCCTTCAAGGTTGAATTCAAGTATAACAAGCGGGGTCCAAGGTCTTTATTTCAGGTAAAGTGTAAGTGTAGCATGTGTATCTAGGATCCCGGTCCCAAGTGGGAGATTGTTGGTATGTAGCGACCATCATGCTATATATTGTATAGCCCATGGTATCTGTACACCACGGCCCTCGTCTCGCTAGGGTTAGGCCCATGGGTTGGTAGCGGCCCTTGAAAAGTGGGGATTTGGGTGGCGCCCCAAAAGCGGGGGTTGGGGTAAACCTCAGAAAAAAACGCCATTTTTTTCGGCGTCATGGGCAAAAGGAAAAATCTCCAAAAGAAAAGCGACTTTGTAAAACCTAATTCTAGAAGCTTCTAAAAGCTTGTTAAAGGGGTTAGGATGGGGGTTACAAATTATGATGAAAAACGTGATTATTCGCAAGATTGTAAAGGTTTTGCACTGGATAATAAAAGTATTGGATGGCTGTGGTTTGGTGGATGTAGCCCAGATTGGGTGAACCACATTAATTTCTCTGTGTTATGATTTATTCTGTGTATGTTTTAGTTTCTCTATTTATTATTTAAATTTGCATTTAATTGTTAGATATCTGTCATCTCTAACCCTAACACTTTCCACCTCTCCCTTTGGAACCTTGTCTTATCCACAAAATTCCCCAATCATGTGAATTTTAAATTCACTTTTTATTCACCCAAGATTCTTCTCTTCTCCATGTGATCATTGAGAGGTCACATCATCCCTTTTCCAAGGTACTTGCAAGTACCTCCACATCATTTGTATCTCCTCCACCTCATGTGTCCTTGTAACACATCATCTACCACATGGCAAGATGTGAGGGCTTGTGAGTCTTCAACCCACTATAGCCCTTCATCTTGTCTATGGTGGCAAGATCTCAACCGTTCATTCTTTTTAGGGTTCCTCTTCATAAAATGAAAGAAGTTTCTTTCATTCTCAATTCATTATCACTTTCATTCAACACACTTTCATTCTCTCAACACTTGCAACTCAACCAATTTTCAAGCTCAAGCATTCAACTCCAACTCTCTCAAGCATTCAAAATATCATCCACCATTATCACACCTTCAAGCTCATCTTGCATCCACTCTAGCCATCTATTAAACTACTCACATCCTCCATTGTATTACTTATCAAACCCTCATCATTTTGGATCCACTTTAGCATCTTTCCATCAAAGGGAGCACACATTAATCAACAATATAGGGCCAACCAAAAGATCAATCCAAGACAAGGTATAATCAACTCCTTTTTTATATTTCTTTGTTTTGGATTTAAGTAGGCTAATCTCGAGGTGTCAATGTTCTTTTCTTTTCTTTTTGCATCTTGTTTTGCATGGTTTAGAGTAGGTCAAGATCGTAGGTTCACAAGACTATTTCACATATGGCTGATCTCAAGGTACATATCCCTCAGACTCGTTACTTGAGGAAATTACTATTACTTTTGCCAATGGAAGAACTCTAGGGTCCCTAAAGATGAATGTCGGGCTGACACTTCCTTCCAAGGGCATATCCCTGAAAAGTGATAATGACTCAAACTTTTCTGGTGAAATGGAAGGTAGATTGTTGTACATAGCCCCCATCTTCATCTTCCTCTTCACATCATTGATCCAAGAAAGTGTGTGACTAAATGTTTCGGTATCACTCAACCAAATGACATTGTCATAGTTGGTTCTAACAATGGATTCTCTTTCCTCCCAACCTTGAGGTAGCACTCATTTTTTATTATTGACTTTCCAACCATTAATCTAAGATGCACCATCTTGGCACAAGAATTCACAACATTAGATAATGTTGGATGGAGAGAATGATGAGCTCATAGGTTCCAGAGCTAAACCTAGTAGCTCTAATACCACATGTAACATGTCAAACATTCATTGTAATAAATTTCCTAAGTTTTTACTGTACAAGTAATATAAACTATGTAACAAGCCATTGCAATAAAAAATTCCTTTTTTTGAAAATATATGAAAAAATATGTTGTACAACTTACAATAAGGATTTTCATTCCATTACAATATTAAACAAAGTACAATATTCCAAGAAAGTACAAACTTACATACATAGCTCCTTCGAGCTTCATAGCATAAGATATAGATGGTCCAAGAATCCGCCTTTCAAAACCTTGGTCCTCTGTCACCTACTGAGGAGGAGAAGCATCACTCGAGCGCTTTTCTACCAACCACAAACTCCTATGCAGTCCCCCACACATCTATCAATGATAGATGGCCCTTCCCTTTGACGAAGGTATTGGTTGGGTAACCCCATACGCCATACCACTCTAAGCTTAGTGTTGTGTCCTACATGAATAAGATTTATAACCTACACTAGGTATCCCTCATGCATTTAAATGGACATGATGAACTGACAGTGGAGTCTCGACATTCACACTATCCACAGTGGAGTCTTCGGAAAATCACACTACTTTGGCCAAAGTGTTCTCACTCAGTATAATCGAGTGATGGTCTACCATTCACCTACACTATGGCAAGCTCGTTTTGACTTGAGGCCTTTATATCTATGATTAGGAAATCCCTCTCCATGAGCAAGCTACTCCCTAGGATAACCTATCTTTTTAACACAACCTAAGGTAACACAACTCAAAAAACAAAGTACAAGTTCCCTCCCTTCATTGGACAACATTCCCAGGAGTAACCTACTTGCCATCTAGCATAATTAATTATCTAGTTATGAGTGTTCTAAGCTTGTCTATGTTTGATCATATCTAGTATAATAATAATACCTATGATAAACATACTCTCTTACCTATATCTACTCATGTCTAGTATAATAATAATACCCATGACAAACAGTCTCTCTTATTATGGAGTACTTAGAAACAATGCACAAACAAAGTAAATAGTTTCCACTTCTCTTTCAAAGCAAATAATACTTTTCTTTATGTGCAAGTAACAACAAGACTAGTTTAATTAATCAAGACATAGCTCATTCAAAAATAGAATAAACAAAAGTAGAATATCCTCATGCCTATGTTTAAGCTTTCCAATTCGATTGGTTGTAGTCACAACACTTCTAGAACATCTATCTCGATATTGATCCTCCAACAAAGTCTCACAACTCTTAACTCTCTCAAGTTGGCATTTGCTTCTTCTCAAAGGATAATAAAACTCTCTCAATACTCAAAGCTCTCCCTCACTGTTTTGACAGAATATTGTAGATAGAAAAGTATACAAAATGTAGAGACTTTGCATAAGAAATAACACATAGAAGAAGAATAATGATGCGTCCAAACAAATGAACTCATGTTGTTATTTATACAAGTTGGAGATCAAACACCCTAAGGATTAGGCATGCGATTTATAGAAAATTGCATGCACAACAACACATGATTCACAAAGAAAAGGTGGTGAACATATAAGAATAAACTCAACTCAAACAGCTACAGATTGACCCTCATATTCGACAACAATTGGAGACCAATTCAAATCTCCATGTGAGAGAATTCAATTTGAATTACAAAGAATACTTCTACAGGTTAAAGGATTCAAAGGTGGCACCAAGAATTATTATGCTCTCTCATAGATGGCGTGTTTTCTTCTTTTAGAGAAATAATTAATAACAAAAGTGTGTCATCAAGCCTAAGTATTGACTAAGTCATGCTAAGTGTCAATTCCCTCATTAAATAGGTTTACAAAAATTCATTGATATGTTTCCCATGCTTAAACAGTTGTTTGATCAATACAAAATATCATGGCAATATAGTTTACCAAGTCCATGGTTTGCCTATTAAAAAGGCGTCGACTTATTCTCATCATAAATATCGACTCTATGGTTGTGTTAAGTTTGTAGATCAAAAACTCTTCTATCATCAACACCATGAGCATTAAGTGGCTCAAGAAATACAGTCACTATTGTTCCAAAGTCTGGCCTTAACTTGTTTAATAAATTGGCCTCCAAGTTGATTAAGATAATCAACTTCAAAGCCAAATGTATAAAGCATTATAATCGACTGATAATCATTGCTTTAGATAGTTGATCTCAAAGAAAGTATGCGTATATATTCCTTTGTATATTGTATTCCTTTGCAAAATACAATTTTGAATGATGCAAGATGCAATTTTGAACCCCTAAATGAGATACAATGCAAACTAATGCAAATTCTAGAAAACTAGGGATTGAAAGACTACCAAATCAGAAATCTTATAGTATAAGAATGTCAGGTTCACCAAACCAAAACATAGGGGAAAGGTATCCCCAAAGATGGAATGGTTAAAAAAGAGGGGGACACCTCAAACACACCTTTTCCCTAATTTGATTAGAAAAAGAGATCTCCCAAGGATAGGATTGACTTTCAACCTTGAGCTGAGTCAACCCTATTAGGAAAGTTTGTCATTTTCTTATGATAAAATGATTGAAATGATTGATTGGCTATTTTGGGAGATAAATTTAAATGCATTAAAAAACTCAATTATATGACCTAATACTTGAAATGCAGAGTATTATTATAGAAAAAATAGAAACAACAAGTTATAAGTAAATATGAGAAGGGCATAGTGGTATGTACTTGGCACCAAAGGTGGGTTTTGAACGATGTTGAAGGAGAGATTTTCCCTAGGGTGAATGGGTCTCTATACAAGGGTTTGAAATCTACTTTTGCAGTCTTCGCTATCAGAAAGCCAAAAATAAATTCTAAATTTGAGTTTCCATGCCTTGACAACAATGTTGACAACTTTGACAACTTTACAAAATTGCTCTTTTGATTGATTTTGAGTCCACCTATAAATCTACACATACAAAGATAGAAGAAAAATGTTTGTTTTGGGGTGAATTAGGGTTTGCCTTGGTCAAACCCCGATTTGGTAATTAAACCTTGATGATAAAACACTGATTATTCAAAGGAATTGATGAATGAACAAAGCTATGCTACAACTCACCAAACCCTTAGAGGACTGAATTCCAACACATCTCTCTAAGGATTGGATCTTGTATGAATTGGTTTAAATGATTACTTGATTTGATGCTTGAATGCTTGAAACCTACATCACAATGTTAGCTCCAAAATATAACATGAACACACATGAACTTTGACATGATGATATGATCTTGATTGTTGTTGTAGATGACTAATAAATCTGCTTTTCAATGCTCTTGACAATAATATTTGCTCTTGTGAAATTTAAATTATGTGTGTTAAGTT
Source organism: Sequoia sempervirens (assembly GCA_007258455.2). Classification (NCBI taxonomy): domain Eukaryota; kingdom Viridiplantae; phylum Streptophyta; class Pinopsida; order Cupressales; family Cupressaceae; genus Sequoia; species Sequoia sempervirens. Next base: position 66,399,208 of record VDFB02353493.1, read on the forward strand.
TGAATTGATAAAATAACTATGTATTTATAAGTGCTCATCTAATTTCTTGAAAATTAGATTTTACAAGTCGACATTTGAAACTTGAATTTGAATCATTAAAATGCCACCAAAAACATATTAAAAATTTGGTCTTGGCACTTAAATGGAACCCATTCGCCCTTTGGAAAATGGGTCCTAGGACCTAAGTCCAGGACACACAATTTCCAAGGTGTTTAAATTAATGTTAGCATTTGTTTAATATAAGTTTCCCTTTCAGAAAACAAAAATAATAAGACTTTGGAATGCATAGTTTAGGTAATTATAAGCTTAATTAAGTCCAATTAATTAAGGGGATGCAAACATAGTGTGAAAATGTAAAGGAGTGCATTTTTCTACATTACATTATGATTGTGCTTAAGGTAACATATACGAAGCTCTACACTATAAAGATATATATTGTGATGAGATATGGCACCACAAACTTGACCCACACTAGTGGAAAACATCCAAAATACTAATAAAATACCTACAAAACAATCAAACAATGAAGGAAATATTTTTGGTTGATGCAAAATTGCTCTTACACCCTGATGCTCCTACATTAGACACATTAAATAATTGAAAAGTGAGATTCTCACTTTTGTTAAAGGCTTCAAGCCAAATGATAACAAATTTGCTTAGCTTCAACTCTATTCATTCATGTAGAATATTCAACTGGTATATGTTTCCATTTCACCAAGTATTCTTCATATGTTATGTTTCTTGTGTTTTTCCCAATTTTGATATCACAATCTATGTCTATTATTCTATTATTTAGGCACTTTATTTATCCCAATCTATGTCCATTATATTATCCTTGATTTTTCTTTCATGATATTCATGTAATTCAACAATGATAAAGATGATATACCAAGACTTTTTGGCAATTACATCTCATAAGCATTTCTTGGGTCAAATTTCATAACAATTTTACAAGGACCAAATTTCTTCATCTTCAACATATTGTATGTCCCTTGTGGAATCACAACTTCATCTCCAACTTCATATTCCTTATATCTCAATCTTTGCTCAACATGTTCGTTCATTAGATCTTTCATATGTTACACATAATCTTCAATGAAAGCATTTTTTTTGTGATTTGTAGTAACATGTCTCAATTCTAACAAACATTTTGGATTCTGTTCATAAACAATTTTAAACATTGTTTTAAATGTACTTCTATTCACTAAATTATTATAAGCAAGCTCAACTTGTGGTAACATTAGATCCCAATTTCCTATCTTTTATCTTGCTAAACATCTTAACAAGTTTACCAAACTTCTATTTTAGAGCTTTTATTTGTCCATCTATCTATGAATGATATGTTAAATTGAATATTAAATCATTATCTATGTTCTTCCATATTGTCCAAAAATTACCAACAAAACTGACATCTCTATCGAGTACAATACTCTTATGTAATCCATTTAATCTAACAATTTTCTTGAAAAATAAATCATTTATGTATATTGTATCATCAATTTTCTTACAAACAATAAAATATGTCATCTTCAAAAAATTGGCAACTACAAAAATATAATCATGACAAAAAATCTATACTAATATCCTCTCAATTTCTTTAGAATCAATAAAGACTTTACAATTTCTACTATTGGGGAACCATGTGATTTCCATTTATACAAGAGATTGTGTAAAAAAACTAAATTATTGATCAACAATAAACAACATAATGACCTTAGTTAAATCAATATGCATGGTATATCCTTTTTTAAAATATAAAGTATGTCTCGTTAGCAATTGATAGAGTAGAATCTAATTCAAAAGTTATCTTTGAATGAAATATATCTAGCATAATAAAAGATATACCTAGTCCTACTAGCAAATCCATTGTGTTTAATTTTAAGGAGTTCAAGGAACCTAACTTTTCTTCCTAAGACCTAATTAAGTAGAGTCAACTTGATATTAAAAGGATCTCTTGCAAAGACCTTACTTGGGTTTTGTAATCACTCTTGACAAATCCCTCGTGATAACCTTAAATGTTTGTCCATGTATATAAAGATGAGTTCTTCAAAAAAGTGAATTCATGGTACAAAAATGTTGAAAGGATGTGCAAAGATGTCCTAAAAACTGGTACCTAATTCTTGAGGAAATCTTGTTTAGTATTGTTGAGAAGAGGTAATTTTTTAATTGTGATAAATGCCTAGGACTAGGTTTATTTCATCATAAGAAAATTATGGACTGAACTTACTTGGTTATGATATGAATATACCTTGAATGATAAATTATGCTAGAACCTAATACACGCGATCTTACTAGCCAAAGAAGTTATAAAACTAATATATAATTAATAGATAGTAAACCTTAATTATATTGATTGTACCCTGGGAATTATAATAAAATATGGTGTCATCAAGCTTATCAAGAATTGGAGGCATTATCAACTTGAGTGGTACTACTTTAACAATCCCCTTATAGAAGTCGTTTAGATGATAAGCAACACCCATAGATGCCAATCAATAATTGTGTGCAAATAGTACTTGGAATTTAGCTTTGCATTGAAACTTAAAAGCCATTGAGAGGGTTTGAACTAGACTAAGGGAGAAACATGGCAACCTATGGAATTGGGAAGCAACCTAGAAATATCTAGTAAAGTAGAGGTAAAGTGTGTGAACCAACATACCTTGCATGAGGAGACTTGGTTTAGAGTTAACTCACTACTAGTTGAAGATGTTCAATAACAACAAATGTCAATTAGGAGGCATAACCTAGTCTAAGAAGGATGAGAATTCTTAATCCATCCCAAAAGACTTATCACTATCTTGAATATAATAATACATAATTGATTAGATTAACAAGAGTGTTTTTTATTAAATAAGCAACATTTACAAGGTGTTGTACCCTTCACACAGAGAGCCCATAGGACCAAAAAAAGCTAGTTCAAACCATAACATGAACTAGGAGAAGAACAAACAGGGGCCACTAGGGCCCAACAAAATAGGCCAAATAGGCCACATACAAAAACAACTAACAGACAACTGTAGAACAACAAACAAGGACTAGACAACCCCAAAACCTGAGGGGACTAATTTAACTCCCTTAACTCAAGGCCACAAAAAAGCGACAGATAAGGGGAGTCCCTTCTTCCTCTGCACAACAAACCAGGAAGACTCGGAATTGAAATCCACTAAGCGAGATGAGAGGAGCCGATCCTTGATAGCCACCTTAGGCAAGGAGCCACCATGCAATGAGGGAGCCGACAGCGTAGAAAAGGAGACAAGAGTTATCAAAGGACCACCAAAGTCGTTCAACGAGGGACGAGCAGATTTCCTCTGAACAACGACAACAGATCGAGGCAACTAAGGTTCCACAACAGGGATAGCCAGAAGAGGAGCCTGGTAAGACTCAGACTCCTTGGGAGAAATAGCCAAGGGAGGGTCACCCTCCTCAAAGGAATCATCCGAAGAGGGAGAGCCAACCGTGAGATGGTCCAAGAGAGCATTCTTCCACCAAGTAGCAACGCCCTTGCGGTGAGCAAGAGGGCAACCAGAGACCAAATGACCAATGGAGAAACACCGAAAGGGGACGTGCTCATAGTCCAACAGCTGCGTCCAAGGTCTATCCTCCACCATTAGGATCACATCACCATGGAGAGGTTTGGAGATGTCCAAATCAACTAAAATATGAACCACCGTAGTATGCCCTAGAGTCCAAGTCGTAGAGTCCACCTTCAAAAAGCTTCCAATGGTGTTGCCAATAGCTTCATAACAAGAATCCTTCCAAAATTGAAGAGGGAGATTCAACAGTCAAACCTAAATAGGTATGGTATTCAACGGCTCAGTACGATGACTGAAAGAGTGAGACCAAGCCCTGATGGACAACGAATGAATACCCCACATCCACCCCCTGTCCAACACACAGTCCCACTTTGCAAAGGAGGCAAAGGTAGCTAAGAAGAACCCCCTAGTGCTGGGATAAGCTCAATCTACTAAGAGACAATAGGCTTCCAAGAGACAGAAAACCAATCATGGAGATCGGGAAGGGAGGGCCACAAGCCATTAAACTTGCAGACCACACCTTGTTTCAAATAGTAATCCTCATTTTCAACAACTTTAGGTCCACAGACCACATCAGAGGAAGCACGAGCATAGGGCAAAGGTCTAACCCTAGCCGCAGCAAGCAAAGATTGAGCACAATCCCTTAAAACTGCCACAAAAAAGGACTTCTAATGGCAGCCCGAAGTAGGGAAACCACCAACAGGAAGACCACCAAAAGCAGGAGCAAAAGGCAAAAACTGCGCAGCATAGTTAACTTGGAAGGGGTTCCACAACAACCATTAGGAGCAAGGGGGGGCCCAGCCAGAGGAGAAGGGCCCCCCAGGCCACCCAACCACCCCCAGTAGACAATGGCACTAGAGAAGCCACGCCCAAACCCTGCACATCGTCTCCATAAAAAAACGCTTCTTCTCGTTGGACACATCATGCACTCCCGCCAACGCCGCACAAGAATGTTAATTAATAATGTTTGATTAGTTAAGTATAATTATAAACATTGAGGTTACTTTACAAGTAAAGTTTTAAAAAGACGTGAATATTAAGGATATTATAAGCTTGAAATCAATTGTTATATTTAAAAGGATTTTGACCATAACAATATGAGGGAATCATCACAAAATACTATTTTGTTTTCTTGGCAACCAATAAACCTCAAGCTTTGCACATAAAAATGCTATCATAACACAATACATGCAAATTAATCATCATATACTTTTTGCTAGAATGGTGTCAGAACTATTGAGTTGTTTGTAATCTAAACTAACATAAAAATAAGTTGTAACCTCAAACTACTATAATAAAAATTACATTAATGTTTGACTCTTGTCATCTATACACTTTTGGAGCTTGGGGTCACATTGCAAATGTCATATAATCTAGTTGAATGAAACAATTGTAAGACTTCTTAATTGTGACAATTTGAGAAAACTTGGTAAATTTATAACAATAAACACCATTACTGTTGATAATGAAATATGCCAAAGCATGTAGAGGTCTCTTGATTAGGCGATATCAAAAACTTTGTGACTACACCTTAATGGAAGTACTACATTTTATAACTGCAAATATAAACCAAAGTAGCTCCTCCTATTTGTGTTGTGCTTTTGGTGTATAGGTTGGTCCACCCCAAGCAACATGTCCATCTAGTTTTATGGATTCTTAATCTTACAATGGAGAACCTCTCTATTGCATAGTGTCAAGACAAAGGGTTCTAATTGTGACTTTATAGATAAATGAACCCTTTAGGTTTTTTATTTCCAAAGAGATAGATAACAAAACTCATGACCACATAACTAATTATGCCAAAACCAATTCAGAGCCACTCGTTTAAAAATAACAGCTGAAAGGGATAAAAGAGCTATAATATTTTAAGGCATGATAATCGTGTTGACATTTAGCAAATTTTGTTCTTCAAAACCCAAACTATTGGTTAATTAAACTTGGCAGTGGTTACCTTCATATTGTGAGAGAATGATGGTATGTTATTGTTTTATCATCAATTCATTATAAATTGTTTAAAAAAGAAAAATTAGCCTTTTTATGAAAGAGGTTATTACAACACTCCTTGCATTAGACATTTCATTTGTATGTTAAAAATTGCAAGTTGTCAATACATTTTATCACAAACTAGAATTGTAATGTACCGAAACAATTTAAGCCATAGAGATGTCCATTTTGATGTCGATAAATCTGTTTAGGATTGTTAATCTATATTTTTTTGTTCTAGGAAGCAATTTCCTGATTAATAATTTGTTAGTACATTAGTTATAGATTTTTTAAAATGCTGATAAACAACTATTTTATAAGAGGTATTTATCAGGATTCAATCGTGTAGTTTTGCAAATGGGCTAAATGGGCTCTATTATGAATGGTTCATAAGGAACAACACTTGCTGAAGGTTTTGCAAATGGGGTTGCAAGCTAAGTGAGCTTAAACTTGGGGAAAACTCCATGGTTAAGTGCGCTTGAGTTGGAGTAGTACTGGGATGGGTGACCTCCCGGGAAGGCCCAATGCTTCACTTCTGTGAGCATCACCTAGATGCAATGAGTGCTAAGTGGACCATTCATTATCATGAGATACGGGTTCTTGTGAACCACTATTCATGAAACATGGATCAATGAGTTTGACTCAAAAACTACACAGTTGAATCCTGATAGCAATATCATAACCATTTTATAGTTAAAAGAGCATGACCTCAACCTGTTGTATTACAGCATATATTCAGTTGTTTTGGGCTCTCCAACATCTGAACAAAATGTCTGAACGGATTGTTGAACCTGTCTAAAACTTTAACAAGCATTGAGTTAGTTTCTCAGACTACCTTGCTAATTAACTCAAACAGTAGGTGTTTATTCTCCTTTACATGACCTTCCACATTATGACTATATTAGCAAATATGACTCAGATAAGAATGTTTCTGCTGTTCCAATGGCATGAGAGAATATTCACTTTGTCAGTTCGGCATCAAGCTCTGTGTACCCACATATACAGAAGCAAATAATGTGAACTAGACAAGTATAATAAGTTTAGTGACACTGATTTTTGCCCAGATTAGAAACATATATTTCATTTTCCAACAATGTTGCGAAGCATTTAAGAGAATTCAATCTTCAAGAAGACCATAAAACAAATTAAAACTTTAGATATTTCAAGAAAACAATTAAGAATTATTGTCAAAACATATTGCACAGAAACATAAACACACTATATCCTCATTATTTCACTGGTAACCCCTCTTTAATCGTGTATGCAACTAGTTTCAAAAAGTCAAGAATTCATGCTACATACGGAAATTATATCATTTGTTGAAGCCAAAAAGAATTCAGAGTGTAATGTAATAGCTTATAAAATTATCAAAAGAGATCGACTCTACTTCAGAAATTGAAAACAAAGACAGGAAACCAGCTCTCAGAAAGGAAAAACTTCCAAGTGGAGGGATGTAGTCTCCTCTTGATCCCCATTCCAAAGACATCCTGCTGGGAATCCCCATGGTTTAGTCAAATCGAATACATATTCCCTCAAAATTGGATGCGTGTTACCTAGAAAAGTGCTGTGAAATAACAGATCCAGCACAGTCCGACTGTCTAGCAGCACTTTGATGGCAATACTGTACTGTATAAAATAGAATGGTCTCTTTTTGTTGTTTTGTGGGCTGTGAAGCTTCCCCTCCACTTGTGTTGTATGTGTGATACTTTGCTTGAATCTATTCCTACAAATCATATTGCTAGTGTCTATTTTGGATAGCTAGGAATTGGTATGTGCACATTCACTTCACCTGAATACATTTTGCGTACCGGTCTTGTCTGCACTGATGCCTCATTTCACTACACTCCTATCTTGCAGTATCAATTTTGTCAGCCTTTGTGCAAATAATTTATATCATTCTCTGTTTTGTCTTGCCACATCCAGCAATTAGGTTTCAGCCCATCCCTTGGTACCCAAACTGTTCCTGGTGGATGTCACAACACAATTCACAGGTGAGCATATTCTGGCTTCTTGTATTCCCTATTGCAATGAATAAGCACTTTCTATAGAGGAAAATGGTGGATAGAGAACAAGTCTCTTACAGTTAACCTCATAAAGTTATTGCAAATGGCTCTAATCAAAAGGTCAAGTCGTTTGCCGAAGATTTGGAGATTTTAGAGATGCACTAAGAAACACCCGGAGTACTGCCTAAAAAGTTTAAAAACTTAACTAGCTTTGGTCAATACAGTGAGTAGGGATGTAAGTTCCTTTCTGTAACGGTTAAGTGTGTGCCCAATCTTCAAGAAAACATATTTATTCATGGATTTGGCACCTTTCTGTTTTGATGTGTATTTTTGCATCATTCATGTACCCCTTTGTCAAAAAGCTGAGTAGCTTACCAAGAGTTATCCAACATATCAATGCTGATGATGATTTTGCTGTTTTATAAGCCCAAGTCTATCAGGCCTCTAAAACATCAAACTATCTATAGTTTTATGCATCCTTTATTTATTTGAATACTAAAAATAAAACCCAGTGTGTTATTTTTTATTCTCATAAATGAACAGATTTTGGAGACAATTTCTTTGTGTTCTACATTTTGAGGCACAAATTTCAATATTTTCCTTCTATTACTTGCATGTCCATGCTTGTTAGAGATTTCTCTTTTTGTAGTATACAAGGGGCAAAATTTAGTAGAAGATTAGTTGCAAGTTCACATCTCTCTGAGAAACAGTTCCCGAATTTATCAAAGAAATCAGAATATCTTTCAGACATTATATTCCTCTGTTTGTTGATCAAACTGACAAAATCACCTCAGAAATGATGTTAATCATCTAAGCCAAAATGCTAGGATCATGAAAACCAGACAGTAATATACATGTGTAAGAAAGAAAGATTCCTCTCCACCTCATAGACTACAAAAGTGCAAAGTTAAACAATAAAATGAAGAAAAACTCCCACCAATATGCCTGTGTGACCGACAAAAATGGATTCCATGCCAATTTTACAATCCCAAAACTCCTAAAAATAGTTCCATACTAACAAAATTTCTAGTTTTCCACAATGTTGCTTCTTAGAGAAATGTAAAGAACCAAATCGGCATCAAAGTCCCGAATGTCTACAGAAGGCAACATTAATTAGTTGCACACGATGTTATAGGAAAATCATATTTGATTCAAAATTCAAATAATGGTACGGCCAGTTGCATTTCAGAAAAAAGAAAACAAATGTGTCAAGAAAAAATATATTGTAACGAATAGCTCCCACTCTCAACAATGAGAATAACGTGGTCAAGAATTAATTAGCGCACTTATTCATTTTTTGACTGGGACATGTGTGTTTCAGTAAACAATGCGGCTGTTTATGTAGCCCACAAATAGTGTAATGATATTGGGATGTTGGCTACCAAACAGAGCATAATGAACTGCACCAGACACAATAAATTCTCCAATCTTGTTTCACATCAATGGAGCAAGGGATATGGCTACAGAATGAAATTTACATTAAAGGAACATGAGCACCTGATATAAAAGCCCTAGAGCTGCATCTGAGTCATTCCATGGAGGAAACAATACCAAAACTCCCCTGTATGAGACATAGCTTCCTACGTTTCAGGCAGGCATAGGGTATAGAAGGTTTGGCCCTCTCCTAGTAGACTCGTTGACCAACTAGCTTCCAAACAGTGATTTTTATAGGGAACAGTCATTTTCATTAGTTTGCTCTATCTGTTCAGAAAAACTGGTATTAGTTTCCAGGAGAGAAGGGCTGTCAAAGCTTTCTGAAGTAGACCATTTGCATGTGAAATAGAAGATGCAGCTCATCATGGCATCAATAAGAATCACAAATGAATGCATTATGACTAACAGAGGACCCTCCCAAATCCTAGAAGATCCATCACCGTAGCTGAGCGTCTTCACTCTGTGGTCAAAAAGGCCCTCCACAAAAGCTGCCCCAATACTTGTCCCTAAGAATATCAATAGGCCCACTTGGGTTCTTTCTTTGATCAAAAACATTGATCTAAAAAATGCTCCCATGCCATAGTAATCTTCCAAGATTGAAACTACTGTCGCCAAACTGCAAATAATCATGGCATGCGCAAACACCAAAGAGAAAATTACCCCTTCTCCGAGTACAACATATATTGCCCAATTGGAAGGAAACCCCAGGAAAATAACCACATTTAAAGAAACCATGACTGCCAGGAGAAAAATAACTATGCACCCAAGAATGGTAATGCAGTTCCACAGATATGTTAAAACAAGGTGTTTCCAGATCTTCCTTATGATGGCAAGAAATTTTTCTATTGAAAGTTTTTTGCTTGCATAGGTTAAAGCTACAGAATAAACTACTACAGCCTTGGAGAATAGTAAAAGGGTAATGTAAAAAGGGAAACAAAATGCGAATGACAGAACGCTCTCAGATAGTTTATGGAAACCTGATCTAGTAAAATGACCTTTAGGAAACCCACTGGATTCTGCGACTAATTGAAACCAAAGAGACAACTTTTCCACCTTAGACTGATCTACAAAAACATTGGAAAGAAAGATTGCTGATACCGGGCAGATGAATACTGCTGCAATTGTCAAAAATTCAGTAGAATTGAAACGAAGAATCCTTATTGCTTCCCTTAAGATCTCCAATGCTGTTAAAGAGTTGAATTGCTCCATCACAATATTCAAGTTACTGGGCAATCTGCGGAGCACATCCTCCTCCCTCTCCGTTGCATTGTCTCCAATGGGGTTTTGCATCCATGTTTCCTCCCTTGTATCTCTTGAAGAGCTTGACCTATGTAAAGAAACATCTATTAATTCAATAGTTTCATCAGAGCGCGCCATTGCTAGCACCTCTTGCCTGCTTTCCCTACAACAAATCTGGCAGTCTTTTACTAATGGGCATTTATCACAATGTCCATGTTGAACCCAGTTGCGCTTTATGGTAGATCTATAATATCCTTCCTGAACCTAGTTGGCCTTTTTATCACATCTACAATATCTTTCCTGAACCAAGTTTCGATTTTTGACAGATCCCAATTGTGAAAACTACACCAAATCGCCAATGATGCCCCTACTATGCGCTGTTAATTGGTTTTTAAGAAAATGTGCCAGTGAGAGTACCTAGTCCTCGTTATTAAAATCTCCTAGGTATTGTAGACAGTAAATCTAGTGATGGGTTCTGGGAAAAAATAAGTACCTTGTTTGGGAGATTACTGACATCCTGTTTTAATCTCCATCTGCATTGATTGTCAACCCTTTGAGAGACTTCCCCATCTCAGAAAAATGAAGGAGAAGTCGCTCTAGAGACAATGCAATGCCTAAAATTATTGTTATGATCTCTGCTGGGACGCGGGTAAATGTGTTTCATTGTGGATTTCATTTTTATATATAGTAAATATGTTATTATTTGACAAATATCCCTTCCATGTTCACTGTGCCATCCGTGTCATTGGTAACGTGGGACGAAGAAAAGAGAGGTTCGTTTGACCCTTCGCTCCACAGTCCACACAACCAACTGCGAAAGTACCAATTATTGTGACCTATTGGGTATAGTACTACGTTAATTTTTATAAAAATCTATCCATCCCCCTAACTGCTACTATGTCCACATATCACTATAATTTAATTGTTTAATAAGATTTTATATTATCTATAAGATTGTTTTTGGTTAAAAGTCAAAAATTAAGGAATTTTCACGTCAAAGTTGATAGGATAGGGTCTCGATCTCATTTCTTATATGTCATATTTCTTAGAGTTCAAATCTAGATAGATGGTGTGATTACGTAACATACCATTACCCTCACCAATTGAGCTCAACAAATTGAGTTACAACTCTTTGGTTCAAATTTGAATTTTCACAATTTATATAGGTGATTGATAGCACGAGTTATTTTTTATATAGAATATTTATATATAGCTATTAAATGTATATGTATGTCTATCATACATACATTTATATTACGTATGGTTGATTAAAAAAAGTCAAATATCATTTACTTTCAAATAAAAATCTAAATTATTGTATTGAATAGAATCATTGTCTATATAACACTCTCGGATTAACGAATGTGTTAATAAAATGTAGGTCATGAGTTTGAATTGCAACTTATTTGAATAATTACACACTTCAAAAATATTCTAAGTAACGAAATGATCATACGTCTATATTTGATGTCCATAAATGCATTGTTTATAGAGGAACTATCATAATTTACTAGGTTTGCTAAGCTTCTCCGTTGTTTGAATTCAACAATTTATCTAAACAATTTTATGTAATTCCTTGAACATTTTTTGGTAATATTTTAATGCAATATAAAATAATAATAGTAAGGGATTACAAAACATCTTCACATACAAATATCTTAGTTTAAATAATTGCAATGGTTAAATTTACATGTTCATGTTATTTCTCATTTATTTTATATATGATTTGAGAAGAGTGTCTTGATATATTAATATATTTGAGGAATGGCATAATTTTGTTTAAAGTCATAGCCTTTGCCCTATATTGTCCACCTATCATATTACACTCATTTGTATACACTTAGCTCGTGTTATATTCTTATGATTCACATATTTTAATGCATTCATTCTATCTGTGCATTTATGACCCCTATACACATACACATTCCTATGTTACTATTATATGTGGTAATTTGACCCCTCTCTTGTCTTGGGAAAATTTTGTGATCATGGAGTTGATTTTAAACCCCTAAGCTTGAACCTTTCAAATTCAAATTTTGAGTCAGTTCTTGTCCATTCTTTACCCTTGAAGGACCAACTAAACACAAATTTGTATGATTTATTGTTATGTCCTTATATTTAAAGGCATTCAATGTGTGGATAGGGAATAGATAGCTTAATTTAGTATAGTAAATTGTTTTTTAATATCTACCCTATATTTCTACTAGCAATCCAATGTAAAAATTTCACTTAACAAAACACAAATAATTGTATTACCAACTAAACCATTAGTTAAATGTACTTGATATTACTAATAACATTCTATTAAATTAAAATCCTCACTTAAATCAAACCATGTTGAGAAAAAAAAACATAAATAAAAATGTGATCGGAATTGGTTAAGGTAGATTCAATGGTGATTAAATGTATTAACATAAATAGAAGACAAGAATGTCAAATGAGAAAACAAAAATAGAACATGAGTAAGTCAATTGAATTCAAAGGTCTAAAGGGCCTTGTAGAATGGTTTCAAATTGTTGGCTAGAGAAACAGAGTTAAATGTTGTTGAGATATTGGCATGGTGACAAGAGTGTCAATTTAGTCATGCACATGTCCTACACATAGAAAATAAACATAAAAAAGCAATATGATGAAAAACAAATAACTAATTGCTAAAATTACAAGAAAATGGCGAATGGAATAATGAAATTAATATTTTTTATAAACGATGAAGATATAAATAATCTAGATGAAAGGAGTAATGTATCACCAATTTTTCAAGTAGAGATTTCGATTGGAATATTGATCCCAAGAGCTAGAAAAATGGTTAACACAACTTGAGATTTTGTTAAGGTGGTCAAACCTCAATTTAGTCTTTCATCTCAATGGTATTCAATAATATGATGGGTGTGCACTTAAGAATATGACGACATTTAGTCTAAATAAAGCTTGTGTGCTTATGTTATATGTTAAGAGAGGAAAGATACCTGGACCGAGAGAGCACTACAAAAGAGAATTCCTTATATACTTGGAAGAAAAAGAAACTGAGTTTCCATGAGGGAAGTTCTCCCTAAATAAAGATTGCCACAAGAAGATAAAAATACCAAGGAATGGTGAAAGATAAAAAAGAGGACAAGTGGATGGATATCAAGAAAGAAGCTTCACCTCCACTTATTTCTCTAAAAGAAAGAAGAGGAAGAAAATATTAAATTTTAGATTTTTAGCAGACCTAGATATTATATAATGGGTACAAATAAAGGGAATGGAAGGATTTGATGGCTTCTTTAATGTAAACTTATAAAGTATGAGGGGGAAATATCAAAATAAAAATGAAATCAAATATATTTTTTACCTACAAAACTCTAAAGGATTTTATTGAAGAAGATTATTCTTGTTAATATGGAAAATATTGATGCTTGAATCTCCCCAAGGACGTGTTAAAAATAGGGCTCAAGTAAAATCTCTTATAATGATAGATCCTATAATGTTGTGTCCTTGAGTAAAATTACTTGAAGCTTTTGAGGAGACTCCTTGGAGAAGAGAATAGGCAGAGTGAGCTTAGCAACTATTCTTGAAAATTTAGTATTCAACATATAGAAATGGTAGTTGTACCTTAAAATTTTATTGGAATATTTTTGAAAGATTGAAATCTTGTTGTAGAGAAGAGTAGAGACATTTGAAATGGAGGAAGATGATTGCAACAATTTTGTTCCAATAAGGAGGTCAATAAAAAATTGTATTGGGAAGTCTTGATATTAAATCACACCTAATTAATACTTTGTGAGTCATTAGAATATATTGTCAAACTCTTTTTCTACCATTTATTTGGTATATTAAGGAACTCCAACGTAATTGTGGAGAAATCAATGTAATTGCATCAAGGTCTTGTGGTTAGAATTTTGGAACCTATAATAGAAAGCTAAGAAAATAGGATTAAATGGTTAGAATAACTTGATGTTTAATATAATTATTATAAAATTCAATGTGGTTTGACACATTTTTTGATTGGATGTGAGGGTATGCATTAGCTAAATGTAATTTAATACATGCTACAAGAGTGGATAGCAAAGTGAGTGCTACTTATAATATGAACATTGCAAGGTATGTAATTTCTAACATTACATTTTTCCCCAACTTTAGTATGATTATTTCACTATATAGAAAACTTTTCTAAAGTATATGAACTATCAAAGGAAAGTTGCATAGATGTAAGAATTTTTATTTATTAAAAGGATACACTACATCTTCATTAACTAGTGGCATGTGCTTTGTTTTTAAGTTTACAAAATATATATGTTAAGAAAAATGAATCATACAAAACAAGTGTGTTAGGAAATATATCAATAAAAACCAGTGTCATTGTGTCACAATCTTGATCTAATGATATGTATATATGCACTATAAAATCATGGAAAATGAAAACCATGCACATAGAAATAAATATATCCATGAGAAAGGATAAGGGATATAGAGAAAAAGATAATATAAATGTGTCCAAGAGGTGAGGAAACAACTAGAAATAGAGATGTATGATTCTTGGACTAGCATACTATGTTGATAGGAATCATATAAAACTTGAATCACTTGGGCTATGACTTTGAAAAAGATGGATTAGGGCCCAAAACATAAATTTTGTGTATTGGAGACAATATGGTTACTGATGTTGGAGATAGAAAAAGTGGTAGAGGATATTCCCCCTTAAAATTATTGTGTAAGATGAGAGAAATAGTTATTTTAAGGGGAAAAGAGAGGGAGATTTGCTAAAGGAAATTTTATAATAAAGAGGTAGAAAGGAAATGTATTGGAAAAATACCTTATATACACCTCCAACAAAATTAGAATACAAGTACAAAAAACTATTCCTATAAAATAAAATCAAGACACAAATTGATTTCCCACATGAACTCTTAGGGAAAGAAATGCAAATCTCATATCTATGAAAATTTCAATAGTATAATGACATGCAAAATAACCCTTTAAGAAAAAGAATAAGAGAATCGTATAAAAAGAATAAATAAAAGAGAAGAGACATCAATATACATGGGGAAAATCCTTTTAGATTAAAAACCCTCACCCTCCAAATCATAAAATAAATGTATTATTCAAAAACACATAATTTAGTTATAATACACTTTTAGGGTCTTACCTTAACACAAAGAATGTCATATTATTCCTTTGGAGGAATTATGATAGCATAACCCTACATGAAAATTCCTCAATTTTCCTCCATCTCATTCCCTCAATATGTAGACTAGGGAAGGCTCAAAAAAAACTACTAAAATGCATTACCATGGACTTAGACAAGGTCCTAAAATACCACGGTAATAATTCTCACAACCCACACCCAATTGTAACTCATTAATTTTTATTTAATTACTTTATAAATATATTGTATGATGCATCATAAAATACATCATAAGTGGGTCAATATTCCTAGTCCATTTTGTAACTTCCTATAATCATGTTATCGTATGCATCATAGAAATTTTTGCACAATTACAATGTCATATATTCTCTTACACGTCTTACATGACATAATGTTTTTACATATTCTTACACACATGTTATATGATTGCTTACACATAGCATAATGGCCAAGTCATAAATGGGATGCTCCATTTCTTAAAAAAGGAACAAATAATTAATAAATACAAGTAAATAAATACTTTGAACATTAGGAATTGCAAGGTGTATGGCATAGGTCTAATCCCAAAAAAATGTCTAGAACAATGAGTAAAACATTGTAGTGTGAAAAATAAATGATGGCTTCCTTTGGTAGGATAATACGTAGTTAATGTAAGAATGTTTGTTGAAAAGAAAGCCAAATTTTTTTAGGCATGCATGTAATGTGACGGTAAAAGTATAGAGTTGTGTTACACTTTCAACCAGCAAAATAGTTTCAAGTGAAATAGTTTCATCCTAAAAAGTTTCAGTTAAAATAATTTCACCCAAAACCATGTGGCATATACGTGACACATACAATTTTTAGTGAAACCCTCTCACCTAAAACTATAAAATAAAATATTTCCCATTAAAAATTTGAATTACAGTTGGATTTATGTGTAAGGTTTCAAGTGAAACCCTTTTTCCTGAAAATTGTTGTGTGGCTAACTATGTGGCAACTTAACCCCTCCTTTGGGGTAAAGTCAGAAAAACTTACAACTTTGAATTTCTCCAACTAGGGGTATTTTCATGAAAATCAAAATACAATTTTGTAGAGCTTCGAGCCTAGAATCCAAAAAATAAAAAATTGATATTTTGACTAGTTTTATTATATTTTTTTAAATTTATTTTAAGTAGGTTCTTATAATCAAACATTAGGTTGATTTGTAATAAAAAATATATATTAAAACATATTGATTTTGTAAAAAATATTTGGTGCACTAGAGAGAGAATCCTCTCCAAGACGATACATAATTTAAAAAAAAAAATTAAAAAATTGGATAAAAGTTGACGTCCCCTAAAAACTATGACATTTTGAGTACGTTCAAATTTAAAAGATTATCAAAAAAAAATCCATGCACTAAATTTTGAAATAATCTATCCAAAGAAAAAATCAGACAAAAAAATTGCTCTTTTATTTTTTATGTCCCATCAACCTCACTTTTTTTTGAAATTTTAACACTTCAAATTCTGCTCTTAAATTTATAAAAAATATATCCAACTATTTTTAAATATAAATATATATATAAACTGCATGAAGAGCTATACATTTCATTAGTTTCCACCATTTTAAAATTCAAAATATTAATATCATTTTTAGATGGTTGAAGTTGAAAATTTGTATTTGTGTTGGCCATTTCCTTCATAAAAGTGTGGCATAGACCTATAATTTTACTTGTGCTCATGAAGTGAATAATATGAGAACATCGAGGTAGTGGGAATGGATTGAAAAGAGAGGGAATGTGGAAACTAAAGGGGGTACAAAGGCATATCAAAAAGAAGAAGGGGGAAGGGAGGGAGGGAAGGGGGGCGAGGGAAGAAAAATGCATTCACATAATACACTAAATAGTATGCTTTTGGAGGTGTAAGGAGTCAAAATAATTGTTTTCAAATGTAGGAGAGATGATAGGAAGCTATAATGAAGGAGAAATTTTGAAAGGTAAGATAGTTGCAATGAGGAAAATATTCAAAGGAAAGGAGAAGTGCAATAATTATTGTATAAGAGGGTAGGCTTTTAGTGAGAGGAAAAATATCAAGAGGAAAAAGAAAAGCGCAATCAATGATTACATTGATAAGAATGAAAATAAATTGTGAAAGAAAAAATATTTAGAGAAAAAAAAGTGCAATCAATGATTACATTGATAAGAGAGACAAAAAATTGTGAAGGTGGTGGAAGAAAGTAAGATAGTAAGGAGGAGGAAAGGAATGTGCTTAGGTGCTAGGAGGTTTTAAGTAGTTTCATTTCCCTATTTGAGTACATCATTAGATGGAAAGAGCATAAATTAGGGATGGAGGAGTAGGAAAGGGAGAGAAAGGTGCCCTTAAGGGATGAAGGGTGAGGCTCGACCCCAAAGAGAAAAGGGGAGCAAAGGAGAGGTTGTTAGAGAATGAAGGTGGATAAAATCATTGTAGTGAATGCATAGAGGTATATACATTTTTTTTATTAGTACATGTTTTTCTTTTTTCATATGGTAGGATATATAGTCATGTATGTCATCATCCCCCAAATGTACCAAACAATGATGACTTGTGAATAAAAAGTAATATGAAAAATAGAAAGTATCAATATTGATCTCTAATTGGGTCAAAAAAATTTATGAGAGTGTGAGTTGAACAATATTTTAGTTTAGGTTTTTATTTTCCTAGTGGGTTAATTTATTTTCCCTTAGTCATAGGTTTTCCCTACACTTTTATTAAGCTTTCTTAGGTTAATAAAGTGAGTTTAAATAATTAATAACTAGGAGATAAGATGTTGATGTGTCGCCATCTTAAAAGGGGGGAGCATTTTTTTAGACTACTTTGTGGTCACTCTTTATTGGTTAGATTTTCCACTTCTATCCTCTCCCTAGTTCTATATAAACTCACTACCTAGCTTGTATTTGCATGCACATTGAGATTCATTTGTAAATGTTGGTATACATTTACATTAATGTATGTGGTCATTATTCCATATCTTCTCTTTGATCTCCTAATACAATATTGTCATATTGACACTTACACATCTTTTGGAATCATGGATCTATGATTGTGTTACTTCATTTATAATTTTATAGCTTATTTCTCTCATAGAAAGATCTTGGTTATTCATCTATTTTAGATTTTTAACATGGTATCAGAGCTTTGGTTTTGAGATTTGAGTACTTGGATTTCTAATTAAAAGATTTTATTTTTTGTATGGTCTTATAAATTCTCATATACTCTTCTCTTGTGATTCATATGATCTAGAGAATAAAAAAGGAATTATGAAGATATGTTATAATTCTGAGTATAACGGTGTTATAATTCTAGAGCCAATCTCGAAGCATAAAAATACCTACAAAGCACACTTTCATTCATCTCCAACTGCAACACAAGAATTTATAGAGCTCGTGACAAAGTTTGACACCCAGAATCTTCACATGCAAGGAGTCACCCAACATGCATGTCATAATTTGTCATAATAAGATCTTATGTTGTTATAATCTATCATATGACAAACCTTATCATAATCAGACTTAATTAACTTATAACAAATGGAAAATTCCTCTAAATTAGTATAAGTTATGGCCCCAAAAATGGGATGCCCACCTCCACAAATTTAGCATACAATTTCCATGCATGACTCATACGATTGTCATAAATCGTCATAGCAAGTTGTCATAGTTTGTCATAAAACATGGCATAGCAACTTATGACAATTTCCACCAATTTAGCCACAAACTTAGGTCCTCAAAATTGGATGCATAGCTCCTTGAAATTAGCTTCCAAAACATGTCACCTTCCATGTAGGATTCAACATCACTAGTGAATCCCACAAAGTGCCACAACATTAGTAGGCAAAATAATATTAGGATAAAATAAATAATTAATCATCAAACTAAATGCTAAGATTTGCAAATGTTGAGACACTTTAATCCCAATATTCTCCCACTTTTTGAAGACCTTTCAAGATTCAACTGCAATCATCTTCTCAGGGTTGTGAGACCCATGGAAACGGAACACCACCTAAAAAAATTTGTGCTCACTAGATTTGTTAATACATCTGCAACATCATCAGGGTGTTAACCTTCTCCAATTTAATCTCCCCATCTTCCACCATATCATAAAAAAAATGAAACTACACATCAATATACTTTGTTGTGATATTGCTATCAGGATTCAACTGTGTAGTTTTACAAGTCAAACTCATTGACCCATGTTTCATGAGTAGTGGTTCACAAGAACCTGTTGTGCAGTTTTTGCACACACGCCCCACTTGGAGTGGGGACCCCCTTTCGTTTTTGTGTCTTTGACCTTTGATTTTATTGGATTTATCATTTTGGGGTCTTGACATGTTGGTTTTGCTGGCTTTGCCCTTGCCTTGGGGTTGCGGTTGATTGAAATTGAGTTTTTGGCTAAGTCCGGGTTTTCACCTAGATCCGGGATTTTCCGCCTCTGGCGGATTTTTCCGGCCCTGGTTCCTTGTCTGTCTCTTGCCGGATTCTCCGATGCCGGGTTTTTGCCTAACTTCGGGATTTTCCGGTCCAGTCGGATTTTCCCGGATCCCGTCAAAGTCCCGATCTTCCTGTTTTCCCCGGTTTCTGCATTTCCGCGGAATCCGTGTCTCCGCGCATTCTGGGATTCTCCGAAATTCCACTTGGGGCTCGGGTTCCCGGACTTGTCAGAAACGTCTTTTCGCGCATTAATGGCCGAGGTACCTTGGTTCAGACGGGTATAAGGGCGAATTTAGGGCATTTTCTGATTCATTCCAACTTCGATTGCTTCCTCGTTTTCTGCTCTGGCGATTCAGAACTTGCGTTTGAGCTTTGAGGATTGATCTTGGTTTGCTTGCGCGTGAATTGCTTGAGTGTTGCTGCCAGTATCTCGTGGCTTGGACGTGTTGTCACGTGGATTAATTTTCTGAGCTCGATTTCTGCCCGTCTTGGTCCATGGTATGTATTCGTTGCCCTTCCGTTTGCTTGCATGGTGATTTGAGGTTTTCTCGTACTGGGCATTGTTGAATTTTGGGGTCGGCCCGTGTTTTGGTTTTGGGTTTCGTATTTATCTAGTCGGGTTGATCCGTTTTTTTTTATTGAGGCCCATCTCTCGTGCCCTATAAGTTCTGTTTGTTCATTTAATTGCATATTTACATTTTCGACGGAATTCTGGGTCGTGTTGCATGTTTGTTTTGGGTGCGGAATGTGTTACCATGCGAATTTAGGGTTTCCTTGGTGTTTCGGTTAACGCGATGATTTGATCTTGTGTTTGAATGACTTTCGCCTCGTTTCGTGTCGGCTTCCCCGTCCTGTGAGGATTAGAGGGCTTTTAGGTAAATCCCGAACTGATATTTTAACCCTAAAAGCTTGCTCTGGTTTTAATGGCGGATATGTGGTTGTTCGATTTGGGGCATCGTCGTTTTAGTATGGGATCCTTCCTTTGAGTGTTTCTGAGAGTTGGAACCCTTTGCATATTCGAGTCTGGTGATTGTCGTCGGTTTTGGGTTCGTTCGAGCTTAGGTATTGGAAATCTTGTGATTGTTCAGGTTTTGCTACACGTTTTGCCTTTTTTCGGGTTTCCGAGGCTGTCGCGGAATTTCCGGTCTCCCGGATTTTCCCGGTTTCCTTTTATTCCGCGGACAGGGTTAATTTCCGGTGCATTTGATGCTGTCCGCGAAAGTCCGTCCCATTCGGATTTTTCCGGATTTCCTGTTTGGTCGCGTTCTTTTGCATATTTCGGTGATAGGATCGATGGAATGACTGTTAGTGCCTATTTCTTGATTGCCAATGAGCAAAATTAATGATTTTCCTTTGATTTCCGAACATATTAATGATTTACATGGCTAATAGTGCTTTGGCAGCAGAAATCCGTCTGGGTCGGATTTCTCCGAAATTCTGCCCCGACGGTATTTTCCCGGTTTACCGGATTTTCCCGGATTATTTGATTTCTCCGGATCTCGGAAGATTGACAATTGGCATTTGGTTTTAATGGATTTGTATGATGTGTGCTAACATTTGGGATTGATATGAGCTTAATAATTGAATTCTAATAATGATTCTTGGATGTGCAGGCCGAATCAAGCAAAGCTGCTGCTGGGAAGTCCAAAGGTGGTGCAGGGGCATCTGCAGTTTCCGAGACAGAAAGATTGAGATTAGACATGAAGAGTCAGGTCCCAGAGAGTAAGATATCCTCCGTGTGGGCAGATGTGTCCGATACAAACGTTGGTGCCTGGCGTTACGAAGAATTCAAACAGAGAACAGCTGAGAGGGACCAATCGGCATTGAGGCAGGGGATGATGAATTCGGGGTTGGTACACGTGGCAGGGTTCCCTCCAGCAGTCCAGTGCTACGAGCTGATTTTGGAGTGTGCTAGGCAGTACGCTTTTGACACACAGATGGTAGTTAGCACTGAGGGACGAGTGTTGGAAAACTTCAGTCCAGCCTCCATTGCCCGAGCTTTCAGCATGCCGGATCTCCCCTCGGTCTGCGCCCTAAACATTGACACTGCTCGCACATATTATGAGAACGAGCCAGTTAAGGCTCAACAGCTTATCAACTCATGGCTTGAGAAGCCCAAGTCTCACCACTCCAAATTGCCCAAACAGTTGCACAGGGTGAAGTTCAGGCCGGATATCTATGACGCCATCACACTGTTGAGCAGGGTGGCCGGACTTAAAACTGCCGGGGTATTGGAAAATTGGATGGTCCATGTGATCACCAAGATAGGCCAAGGAACGAATTACCACTGGGCAGGACTTATCAGTGCAGAAATAGATAGGCAACTGAGGAATGTTTTGGAAGGAAAGAAGTTTACCATGTCCTCCTATGTTATATATATACTGGCCATCTCCTACCCCTACAAGGGACTGACTCCTGCGGGAACCGTTGGACAAGACGTTATCTATGAGGTCTATCCGGAATTGCACCTCGGACACGGAGATTATAGGAGGGCCAATGATGCCTTCACTATGCACATTACCCGGACCCTTCAGAATGCGGAGCACATTAGATTGTCCGATGGGGCTAAGGGGTTGATTAAGAATTACGGGGCCTGGTTCATCCAGTTCCCCACTTTCACTTATCTCCGGATTGATGGATGCCCCGTTGCTCCCTACAGACTGCCCCGGTATCCCACTGATCACATAGTGCTACTGGAGGTCGTAAGACAAATTTGTGAGTTCGATACGGTGGTGAAGAGGGAGAAACATAAAACTAGTTTTGGAGGTGACTTCCCTCTTGGGATTGGCGTGGATGTGATGTGCCCTTCCATTCAATCAGCTCACACTGCAGGTGAGGAATTGGCCGCCTATGGATTCTCTTTCCATTCAAAGAGAATGAATTTTGACATCACCGGAGGGGCACAGAAAAGGGCTACCCGGGAATACAGGCACAAAGAAGACTTGGAGGACTACTGGGTCAACATCAAGGATGACCTTGATGCACGAAGGAAAAGGTATTCCCGGCTGCCAGTAGAGGCAATTAGGCAATACAATGTGAAGCTGATTCCGGATCAGCTGGAAGATGATGGAAAACTAGTCCAGGACCACGTATATGAGCCCATTAAGGATAAGTCAGTAGTAGATATTGATTGGAATGAGCCTGAGGTGACAGAGTTGGAGGACTTAATGGCTCCAGTGCTAAAATATACCTTTGCTTGGATCAAACATGAGGTCTGGGTGTTGGAAAATGCCAATGTACCCTTCACTTTCGACTTGATGGGGAATCTCAACCCCATGTCCACTTCTGAGGAATCCGGGGAAGAGGACCCCAAAGGGAAGACAGCCAAGGCCTCTCCCTTCAAAATCAAAGGTCAGAAGTCCTAAGGGGACTCAACCTGCAGCAAAAAGGAAACCTATCGGCAAACCAGGTGGAAGACCCTGACTATCAGCAAGTCCTCGGACGAGGAGGAGGCGGAGAAAGCTGAAGAAGAAGATGTTCCTCCACCGCCCAAGAAAGCCAGAACTGCAAGGGTGGCGAAAAAGAAAGGCCAGACGACTTCAGAGGATGAACCCCCAATTGTGGATGTGGAAAGCTCCGGAGGGGAGAAGACCAAAGTATACACTAGAAGATCCAGAACTCCTTCCCCAAAGGATGCTGCACAGCCAAAGGATTCTTCTCCAATATTGCCAGCCACTGAACAGGACAAGCCTGTCTCTCCTCCACAGAGTGTAACAGAACCGGAGAATCCAGATGAGCAAGAAATTAGCGGAGAGGCAGAACCGTTTAAAGAAGGAGCATTATTCAGTGAGGCTGCTGATCTCAAGGTAGAGACAGAAGAAAGGCACACTTCTCCCTTGGTGCAGTACGAGGACTCTCCGGAGAGTGAGAAGGGCCGTGGATCGCCAGAACCGGAGAAAAGCATCCCCGCTAGAACTCCATGCAGCTGGTCCTGAGTTGGGATTTGAGGAGACTGACCAGGGTGAACAACCTCCGGAGAAAGAAGATGACAAGGCAACAGAAGAAGAAGAAGTCGAGGTGACAGTAGCAGAAGAGGAGAAAGCCACAGAGGACCCGGGGAAAACTGACACAGAAGGAATCCGGACAGACCCTGTAGCCCCGGACTGGTTAGAAAAAGAAATAGCAAGGAAGAAACAGGTGATAGTGGAGGACACTCCTCTTGACTGGGATGCAATGTTATCCCAGATTGGTAAGGGGAGGAAGAAGAAGGCTGCCAGGATAATTTCCCGGGTAGAAAGGGATGAGGTGCACAACCGTGTGGTCCACATCGCTACCCCTGTTGCAGATAAAACAAGAGATGAGGTAGCAGGCCAGGATTACAGTGTCCAAACCATTAACCTTGGGCCGGCCTCCCTAGAGCAAGACATTGAGGAATTCGAGGGGTCAAGTGCTGTAATTGTAGACAGATTGAAGAGGGAGACTCAGACAAAGCGAGAATTGAAAAGGGAAAATGAAAGGTTGAGGAAAAGCTTAGAAGAGGTCATGAAACCTCTACAGTCCCTCCATCCGTCCTCCTCTTCTACTCCCGGATTTCTGCCGAAGGAAACAATTTCTGGCATAGAGAAGATGAAGGCTTCCACACAAGCTGCCACAGACTGGTTGATGAGTGTTCGGACACAAGGGGATGAAGCTATTAAGGAGATCTTGTCTGTTGGCAAGGATGTAGTCCGAGGAAAAGAACTGATGGAAAGCATCCTTTCTCAGGATAAGAATGATGTCGATTCCCTGCTGCAGAAGACAAAGATTATTCTAGGGCATGGCAAGGAACAATTGGGCAAGGATGGAATTCTCCCCTCCACCAGATTGGATGAACCGTGGGAATGGTTTGAGGCATTGCAGATCAGGCAGGGAGCCCTGAAAAAGATACAGAAACGAAGAAAGTCCATTGATGCTGACCTCACTGCAATTTATGATGGTTGCATTGCATTTTTTGAAGTGATGACAGGGAGGAATAAGATGGCTCCTAAGTACCTAAGTTTAGATCAATTAAAGGAATGGTGGCATGAGGTTTATGCCTCGGATTCTGATGAGGTTGTCACTGGCCATATGCTTGACGATGCAGCCACATATCTGGCAGTGATAGATAGATACCTGACCAGCAGAAAGGATTGGAAGAAAACCATTGAGCGGTCCAATGAAGGGATTGATTCGATTAAATGCCGGCTCAAAGTTTTGCCATTGCCACCCATTGCTGAGCTGGAAGGAGTTTTCTCGAAGGTCCAGGGGTCACCAGCGTGGAGGAAAGGCAAAGGAAGCAGCGGTTAATGTTTATCTCGAGATTTGTGCTTCCCTATTATCATAGGGCATGCATTGGACCGGACTTCCTTGGGGACTGTGCCTTGGCCGACTTGGATGATGGCATTAAATGTGTGCCTTAGTTTGTTTCCTTGGCCGACCTGTTTTGGCGGTTTTTATTATTTTGTAAAATGTTTGGCTGGGCCGACATGTTTTGGGGAAAAAATTCGATAAATAGGCATTCTTGCCTTATTGTAAGGGGGGCAATTCAGAAGATTTTGATAGTAGAGATTAGCAAGAGCAATAGTTAGAGTTTTAGAATTTCTTGAAGTAGATGTCATATTTAGAACAGTTGAATTGTTGCAGCATTTGATGATTAATACAATTGAAGGCATTGTGGTTTTCCTGGTGAAATCCTTTGTGTTATCTCATTTTGCATGGTTCTTTTGTTCTATCTTTTACATTGCTTGAAGATCTTGGGTTAATATTCAGAAATAAATTAGTTTAGTTGGATAAATGGTGTATGTGATTTCATATTTGGAATGTCGGTAGCTATCTTTGGTCTATACTCCCGGTAACTATCTGATTGTAGTAGGCTGGTGAAGTCAACCTGGACCATATATTCAAATGTGCTTAAGTTCAGTTGTATATGCAAGTCTATGATTTGAAAATCTGTATTCCTCAGAAGATTGCACTGTTTCTGTAAGATTGCTTTGTGGGTCGAACAGGAATTGGTTATTTGAGATAGGTCCATTCCAGATATATGTCATTTACATTGCTTGTCCTTTCAGTAATTTAGATTTTATTACCTTCCCTGCACCCCTATCTTTTGCAATTTCTTTATTATTCGGTTAAATTTAGGATTCAAGATCATCATATTGTCAGATCTGATAAATTGAAAGGGTTCAGCTTGCTTGTAGTAAGGTCTGATTGTGATTACCAGCAATTTCACATTTCATCTGAGTTGTTTTATGCATTGTTATGACCTAACACCCGAGAGACCTTGGGGTGATTTTCAGTAATTCATTATTGGAGATTACCTTTCAAGAGAGATAGGATTTTGTATTCTATCTGAGTTGTTGCTGTGCAGAAAACACCATCAACAGATTGGCGCTAGAAGGAGGGCCTGAATGAGCACACTGGATCGTTTCTTGAATGCCATCTCTCCAGAGAGATTTAGGAGAAATACCAGATCCACCACCAGAGAGGAAGATTTAGAGGAACTTCAATTTCCCAATAGGTCAAGAAGGACTAGAGGGAGAGGAGAATCATCATCGCCCACTCCATCACCAACATCATCCACATCCTCATATAGGGGAGTATCATCATTACCTATCCCTTCACCAACATCGTCCATATCTTCTCACCCTGAGGTTGAAGCAATACCCGTTCCTGAAGAGGTTCCCCTTCGACAGCCTCAACCTGCCATTAACCAACCACAACCTCCACCCCCGCTCTTACCAATGGCTTTCCTTGCCAATAATCCATCACCTTTGTCCTTCGGGGCTTATAATGTAATGCCTAAAAATCCTGAGCATTTCTGCTCGAAATTCCATGTAAATGACCCGAATAGAACTGCAGAAGAACACATAAGGATTTTCCAAACTTGCCTTAAAGACAGAGGAATTGTCCATGAAGATGTTGCTTGTAGGTTATTTCCTTATTCCCTGGGTGAAGAAGCCTTTTATTGGTACAACCATCTCCCT
>VDFB02353493.1:66425994-66593901 GCA_007258455.2 Sequoia sempervirens
AAAATAGAAAAGTGTAAACCAAGACCACCCTCTTTCTTTGGCCTGCACACAGTTTCCCACTTAACAAGGCTCCACTTAGTAGACAACAAGTTACCACTCCAAATAAATTGCCATGAGAGTGCATCAAATTCCTTAAGGAAATACATAGGAGCAACCTAAACAAAGCACCTGTAAATAGGAAGAGCCTGGATAACAGACTTAGGAAGGGTCAGCTCTAGCAGTAGTATATAACCATTGATGAGTCCAATGAGTGACCTTCCCCCGCAACTTATCAAGAAACTTATGCCAAGAGGATCTAGGTTGCCTACCCACAACAAAAGGAATTCCCATGTAGACAAAAGGAAGAGACGCAATCTGAAACCTTAAAATAGTCGCAATCCACCTCTGAAAAACCCTGGGGACTATTAAAAAACAAAATAGAAGACTTTTGCTCATTGACTTTCTATCCCGAAGCAGTCAGTTAAGTATCCAAAGCTTGTCGAAAAGATGCAGCTTCCTGAAGATGAACTAACCCCATAAAAGAAGTATCATCCACAAATTGGAGATGAGAAAGCATTGGTAAACCATTGCCCCACTGCCACCCATGAATCAAGCCTTGAGAAACTCGAAGCTTAAGAAACCAGCCCAACCCCTCAGCCATAATAATAAACAAATAGGGAGAAAGTGGGTCCCCTTGGCGAAGGCCCCTGGTGGCACCAAAAATCTCTGAAGGTTCTCCATTCACAATAACTGAAAAGGAAGAAGTAACACAACTCATAACCCAACTCACCCACTCAAGATAAAAATTGAAGGCCAAAAGAATCTTCTGAAGAAAACGCCACTTAACTCTGTCATAATCCTTAGCCATGTCCAACTTAATGAACATAGATTTCTCCTTTGAAGTCGCCATAGAATGAATGACTTCTGAGGCCACCACCACTCCATCCATAATTTGACGACCAGCCACAAAACCCCCTTGCTCCTCAGAAATGACAAGAGGAAGACACAGTTTGAGCCTCTCATCAATCAATTTAGTAATAATATTGTACACCACATTACAAAGAGCAATAGGCCTAAAGAATTCAAGTCTATCAGTGCCTTCCTTTTTAGGAATGAGAACCAGAAAAGTAGCATTCAAGGCTTGAAGCATCTGTTTACTATGGAGAGATTCCCAAACAACCTCCAACAAATCTAGATTAATAATATCCCAAAATTCTTGGAAAAATTCAACTGGGAACCCATCAAGACCAGGAGTTTTACCCTTGTTCATCCCAAACACAACTTTCTCCACTTCAGACATAGAAATCTGTTGAACGAGAGAATCATTCATCTCATTGGAAATCAAAGAAGGAATGCAAGCAAGGACCATATTCTCATCAACCTCAGCCGAAGGTGAATCCTCTGTAAAAAGAGCAGAGTAAACTATCGAGCCTCTCTAGACAAAGCCTACAGAGAAGAAATCGTAATACCCTTAGAATTAACAAGAGAAGAAAAATAACTCTTATTGGGACGAGCCTGCACAGAATGATGGAAGAAGGCAATATTCCTATCCCCTTCTTGAAGCCAATCAACTTGAGCCTTTTGTTTCCAAAAAATCTCCTCTCGAAGTTCCCACTCCTCCACATTTCTCACAACCTGGGATTCAGCTTTCCCGAGAACATCTAAAAATCCCAAGTCCCAAATTTGGTGAGTAATCACATCAAGGCATGCTTGAGCTTCTCTTTTCTTAGCTCAAAGGTTACCAAAACACAACCTATTTCATCTCTTAAGATGATACTTAACATATTGCAGCTTCCTAACAAAAGAGAACATAGCGATACCATAAGTAGGGGCCCCATCTCTCCACCACTGGGCAATGAGATCATGTAGGGAAGAATCCCGAAGCCACATAAGCTGAAATTTAAAAGGAGGATTCTTTGGAATGGTAAATGATGTGCTGAAAACTTAATTGGCCAATGATCCAAACCCCTCCAGTCAAGAATTTCAGAACAAGTGATGAAGCGTCCACCCACCCAAAAACTGGAGACAAGAAATCTATCTAACCGTTCAGAGATCGCATCCTGCCTACTATGTCAATTATTCCAAGTGAAAATCCCATTAGAAGGTTTCATGTCAACTAAAGCACGAGAATCCACATTTACCCAAAAGAGATCATAAGCGGGTCCAAGCCTAGCCAACCCCCTTCTTTTCTCCTCCAAACTCAAAATAGAATTGAAATCTCCAGCTAAGACCCAAGGCAGATATGGAGCACATGAGCAGGCATACCTTATATGAGCCCAAAGTTGAATTTTACCATGGATATCAATTGGAGCATAAACATTAGTAACTAAAATAGTCTCACCATATTCCAAAATAGAAGCAACCATGGAGATAGAAGAATGGCTAGAGATCCACCAAAGAGGAACTACCTTATGTGGATCCCAAAAAAGAGCCAAATCACCAAAGCTACCCTGAGAGACAATACACTAACACTAACCAAAAAACCAAATACGAGGAGCATGTTGAAGCAAGATGTCAACATAAAGCTTAGTCTCTTGAACACAAAATAGGTCAGGAAAATGAACAGCAACCAAATCATGAATAGCCTTTTTTCGGGAGGTGCTATTCAACCCCCTTACATTCCAAGAAAGAATAATCATGGAGGAGGTTGGGACAAGTGAGCATCTATGGGTTTAATAGACCTAGATTCCACCAACAAATCCCTAGTAGATTTAATCTTCTCCATATCCTTCTTACGGCCAGCTTTAGAGAAATTATCAAAATGACCTTTCTTAAAGGAGTGTTGTTGCACACCTAGAGACTGAGAGGACCCCCTTCCTTTACCTGAAGTCAAAACCTCCTTAGCCAAATCCGCTAAGATAATATCATCCTACAACCCTTCAAAGTCACCATAATTTCCAACCTCCCCCTGCCCCTGCACCTGAGGCTTATCCCTAACAACAATCGCCCGCTTTGGCACTGTATCAAAACCCATAGCATTAGCCCCAAAAGAAACCTCTACAGGAATCCCCTCCTCTAAGGCCAAATTATCCAAGACCTCAAAATGGTTGAAACCCGCCTCACTCTACATATCCTTAAAGGATCGCTTCTGACCTCTCCATTTAGCCTGTGGCTTGACAGGAATAAAATCATTCTTATCAGGCGCCCCATCTGTCATAGGAGCTTTACCTCTATCCCCCTTCTCCATCCCTAGCCTCGAAGGAGGAGGAGAAGAAACCCCGGCTGATTTGTTAACCCGAGGACATTGGCACTGCAGGTGTCCATACTCATGACAAATTCAGCATCGAAAAGGAAGAGACTCATAATCTAGCGACTGAACCCAAGAAGCAGAGCCAAGGAAAATTTCCAAAGAATCTGGCAAAGGGTTATTTAGATCAATCTCAACACAAATATGATCATAAGAAAATACCTTTTTATATAGGATATGTTGAGCAATGGCAACCGACTTCCCCAGCAAAGCAGCAACTCGGTGCAAAATATCCTCCCTCCAAAACTCCAAAGGAATCAGTGGCAACCAAACCCAGACAAGAACACTTGAGGGCAGCGCTTCTGCGGAATTAAATCCTCCATGCCAAGGCTTAATGAACAAACCAACATGATTGTAAAAATAGGGCCCTCCCTCAAAAACTCGATTCCAATCCGAGATGCAAGAAAAATCAACCATGAAATAACCATTTGCAGCCACCAAAATTTTGAAATCTCCCTCAACCTACCAGGTTCAGCGAATCCAAGACTCCAATGCCGAGAGAGAGGTACAAATTCCAAGGAACTTGCAAATCAAAACATGTTGGATCCAATAAGAAATATCTTCCATCACCGATTCAAGGGAAATTACCAGAACTGGATGATCTCGGCTCCGCAACAAACATCCATTCACTTTCTAGAGTTTGGAGCTCTCACCCACAAAAGAAGAATCTAACATCTGAGCATGCATGCCCGAAGAAAGACCCTAAGACGGCGTTGCCACAACAACCACCAAAATATTGGAGACAGGTCTCCACCATTCCTCCATAGCCCCTTGCAACACTACCTACATAGCAGTAGCTCCTCCACACCCGCAGCTCCTCCACACTCACATGATCCGCACACCCACAACTCCTCCACACTCACAAAAAATAAAGCACCAAAAAACACTAGATCCCCCCCCCCCAAACGCTCACACAGAAAGGAAAGGATGCAGAGCTACAGCACAAAATCCCTAGCTCACATGAACGCCTCCCCCGCAAACCTCAGATGCCATCCTCGCTATTTGGATCTAATCTAAACAGAGTCAAAAAAATCAACACCCTAGGTATTTTTTTATTAACTGTTCTTTTTATTTATCGTTAATAAAAACAATTAGATTCAGTTACAAATCAAATGTTTTTCTAACTTTTAGTTTATGTCATTTAAAAATTTTCAATATAAAAGATCCGTATAAATAGATGTTAATTTACAATCAATGACTCATTATATAATTCAAACATGTGAGTTAATTTAATTTTGAGGGAAAAGTTATCTTCTATAAAATCTCGGACACATAGATAGATGTTAATTTACAATCAATAACTCATTAGACAATTAAAATCTTGAACAGATAAATAGATGTTAATTTACAATCAATAACTCATTATATAATTTAAACATGAGTTAATGAAGATTAATTTCAAATTATTTTTAATGATTCATATGTTTGAATAATACAGTGAACACCCATCACCCAATCATTATTAAAGATCTATTTCTTGTCTTTATTATCAGTATTCTTTGTATGTTTTCCTTATCATTTTAAGCGTGGTATTCCTCGTTGGTAACAGGTCTTCAAAATCACCTGTTTTTCAAAGACGGGCCTCCATTGTCAGGGGGAAAATAGAAACAACAAAAGAGTACTCTAATGGTGGCCCATCATCAGAGACGGGATTTGCGGTAATGGCTGGATGAAACCCAAAATTTCAACTCATCTAGACGGGATTGACGCTAATTAAAGGAAAAATTCCTTACGATTCTTGAAACTTTACAGCATGGCATACCTTATTAGGTACTTGGGCCTGAAACTACAAATGTGAGTTCACCAGATTCACATGGAACTTGATTTACGTCACGCCAGAAGAGCTTTCTTTGTACAGTGAACATCATCGTATCATTGTTGACGAATCAGAAACTGCCGACTTTCAGTGATGATGACAGGACTGGCTCCATTCCATTTGGCCCGCCATTGTTGTGTCACTTAAAGCATATAAACATGCTTAGCTTTGTCTACCAAACACAGGCATTGCGGTGACCTGCTGATCAGAATGGGTAGATCTCCTTGCTGTTCTAAAGATTCTACCTTCAACCGTGGGGCCTGGACTGCCAAAGAAGACATGATTTTGAGAGAATATGTCACAAATCATGGGGAGGGACCATGGAGTTCTATACCCATAAAAGCAGGTAAACTAAAGTAACTGAATTGCTTCTCGTTCGTTTCGAAAAAGATTACTTTTTGAGCTGTGTTATTGAAAAAAAAATGGTTTTTCAGGTCTGAATCGAAGTGGAAAGAGTTGTCTATTCCGATGGATGAACTATCTTCGTCCAGACATTAAGCGTGGAAACATTTCTGCCGATGAAGAGGAACTCATTATTCGATTGCATGGACTCCTTGGCAATAGGTATAATATTATCTTCTTCTTTATGATCCATCATTGAATGTGAGATGAAATATACAAGAAAAAATATCAGAAGTAATTTTAATATTATAATATTAATCATCCCAGAAAATAATTAAAGCTAAAATAGGATAGTTTAGAGTATCTCTATTGAACCTATCAATGCGAACAACATTCTTAAATATTATTCAGTTGAAGATAAATTTGTTTTGTAATAAGTCATATTGGAACTAAAGATGGGTTGATCTTATAGGGTCAGTCGCACAGTGTTAGAGCACTCCAGTAGCAAATGGAAGGTCCTAAGTTCGAGTCTTAGATGGTCTATGAAAAGCTCAACATGATATTAGAGCTAGGTCAGATTAGGAGCCCCAAGCATTCTATAGAGTGGCTCAAGGGGGGTGTTTTGTAATAAGCCACATTCAAAACAAAGATGGGTTAGTCCTATAAGGCCAATAGCTCAATGATAGAGCACTCTAATAGCAAATGGAAGGTCCTAAGTTCAAGTCCTAACTGATCCATGAAATACTTAATAAAATTTTGGTCAATTTAAACTCACCCATTGAAATCTATCTACTGCATCCATCATCTTGAAAATGGATAAAAGTTTCCTTT
Organism: Sequoia sempervirens; assembly: GCA_007258455.2. Lineage (NCBI taxonomy): Eukaryota > Viridiplantae > Streptophyta > Pinopsida > Cupressales > Cupressaceae > Sequoia > Sequoia sempervirens. The sequence goes on from VDFB02353493.1 coordinate 66,432,210, forward strand.
GGTCTTAATCCTTCTCTAGTGAAAGTTTCAGTAGAGATAACCGCCCCAAACATTGGAGCTTAGTTTGACTAGGCAGTTCATTGTAGTAGAGTTACAATATGATAAGTAGAAGGTATTTTTCAAAGTGTGTTAAGTTATGATATTACTATAAGATTCAATTGTGTGGTTTTCGAGTGAAACTTATTGATTCATTCTTTGTGAGAAGTGATTCACATGAACCCATCCCTCATGAGAATGAAAGATCCACTTAACACTCATTGCTCACAAGCTTCCCTAAAGATCACCCATCCCACTATACTTAACCATGAAATTTTCCCAACACATTTTGAACAGAAAAATCACAACACATTGTTTAATGTTATATGCAGATGGTCCCTGATCGCAGGACGACTGCCTGGTCGAACGGATAATGAAATAAAGAACCACTGGAACACAAAACTAAGCAAGAAGTGCCTTCCACGCAACCAGCCTCTACCAAAGCCCAACACAAAATCAAATCTTGCTCCTTCTGGAGATTATCATATCCTGAAATCTACTCTAGTCAAAGCAAAGGCGGTTAAATTATCAAGGTGCTGCAACAGATATGGAGGCAGTAGCATTTCAGATCATCAAGACTTGAATTCCCCTGTTGGTGCCAAAAATATGAAGAATTCCAAATCGTCGTCGGAGCTGCTAAAAGAGAATGACTCTGGTTTCATCGACGTTGGAATTCAGAAAAGTTCTGCTCGATTGGGATTTCCATCCATGCAAAATATTGATCAATTTTCTCCTCCTTTCATACCCAATTTAGTCGACTGGCAGTTGCTACCTTCCAAGCATCGTACAGAAAACGAATCTGAAGCATCAGGAAGTTTATTATATTCCAACCAACTGCAAACTGCGGACATTGGTTTTCTCTCTTGCCCATACTATTATCTGGATGATTTCAGAATCGAAGGATTCGAAGCAAGGCCTGGTAAAAGCTTGGAACAAGGAACGGAGGGAATCTACAGAAGTTCTCAGCAGTATGATTGGTTAGATGAATTATAATATTTCTAGATGTCAATCCAGCAATCCTCAAATCGACCACTGTTTGAATCAGAGGATTGGAATAAAAGAAATCACAGAATTGCTAAAGATATTAAACCATTTTAAAATAAAGAACAATACAGCTGTTATTGATATATTTTTCTATCTTCAATTATATTCAACCTGATGTAATGTTCTACCAGAAGTTCAACTCAACTGTAGAATTTTTGTCAATCTCATTGACCCATATTTGCTTTTTCACACAATATATCATGGAGGTGTACGTCATAGCAGGAGAAAGCTTTTTGTAGTAGTAGGGATTCTAATTGATACTGTCCAGGGTAATTACATCTAAGAAAACGTGGAATCTCCTGGTGAGAGGAATTTTTATTTTGTCATGGTGTGAAAGAAATAAGAAACACTTTGAGTATTTTAATGTTAGCCCAGAATCTTGACTGGTAGGTTCAAGTGAAATCTATTGACTACAGTTGTTGGGTCTTTTCACAGTTTATGCGGATCTTGTGCGCTTTGTCCGGATGGGATTCGAATCAGGAATTTCGTGTTGTGTTTTATAAGTGCCTTGATATTTTAAACAAATTTAAAATGAAAATCTACTAGCAACTGGACCCTTAGCTTCAATGCGCATGCTCATAATCGATTAGAGTTATTAATAATACAGAGAAAACGTAGTAAAAAAATTGGATTTTGATTCTCTAGCATGTTCTATCATTACATTTCGGATGATCCATTATCAAGATGAGTTAAGGTCAAGAGAATGATCATATGATTCAAAACTTAATGATAAAAAAAATACTACACAGTCAAAATCTAGTAGTTTAATTATAATGATATCATGGATTGCAAAATTTTATTTTTTTAAGAGAGAAGGTATTTTTTTTGGCTCAATTTACTTATTTATTATATGTATTCTTTATAAAATACAAATCAGTGAAATGACACTGATTTGTATTTTGTGGTAGAAAAACCAATAAATTAAAAATTATATATCATAGTTGACATTAATATGTTTGGAATTTATTAGAATTAAATTATAATTTTGTATCATAGTTGTTGTGTTGGAATTGAAACATACTTCTTGATAGAGTTTGAAATTTTTCAACATAAAAGAGCAAGTGGCTTATTGGTGGGAAATTCCACTAGCTACAAGAAGGTTCTAAGTTTGAATGTCAACTTTTCTAATATTTTCATTAATGTACCTATAGTTATTTGTGAAAGAAAATACCACCCTTATCATAAAGTAGCAAAAAATAATTAAAATTAAAATTTACATAAAAATGCTTAAAATAGATCAAATAAGAGACATTAGATTTCCTCACTCCATTATGATAAGAGTGTTATTTTATGGATTTAACTGTGTGCAGTTTATTTGCATCCAGAAAATAAACTGCACACAGTTAAATCTAGAAAATAACACTCTTAGATCAAATAACTTGTACATACACTCTAACATCTTGAAAATGAGTTTACACATTTCCATTATTTAATGATTTCAATTCCTTTAGTGAATCAATTAACTCATTATGTCACAAATTAATTTATTAACTCATAATGCAAATGTCACAAACTAATTCCTCTTTAAAAAAAAGTATAATCTATGACAAGTGACATGTATGAGATATATGTATGCCTTTTGCATTTTATGAATTAATCCATTTCAAATTGTAAATCTACAAGAATGGTTAGAAAACTCAATCACTTGATTGTGGCTTTAGAGATGTGGTTCTTCATGTTGCTACCATTGAACACACATTCTATTGGCTTCTATTACACCCACTTATTTGAATGGAATAGGAGATTGTGCTTTAGCATCTCATGTGTTTTTCTGTGCTACTATGTTGAGACAAGTGAGTTCAACTTCTATCTCTACCACGTATGGTTCAAGCGAACTTATGTGACACAAACGAAAACTAACTTCTATGCTGTTACAAACAAACTTAATCTTCAATTCACAATTTCAGAATTCTCGCAATCAATTCAAGATTTCACAATAACTATACTCTATCTATCTTCATGTCAAGCAAACATTCTTAATCACAATTTTACGATCAGCTTCAAAGATTTCAAATAACAATTACAGCTTATTCAAATTCACAATTTGATAATCAGATTATATAATTGCAAAGACACCCAAACTTATCTTTGCCAAATTCCTCTTCTTGAGGTCACGGACTTTTTCATCACAATCTTCTTTACCTTAACAGCACTCCCTCCTCCTCTCAATGGTGCGACTTGCCTGCTTATTCAAGAAAATATTTTACTTCTCATTAAATTCCCCTCCAGCTCAAGTGCCCTCTTCTTTTGACTCTTCATAAATTAAAGTGTCTATTAATCTGATTTTTATCTTTTCCTTATCGTCCAGCAACGTGGGTTCTTCCTCACACTTCATACTCATAATTTTTCCATCCTATTCATGAGGTGCGGCCTCATTTATCTACATTCTCTATTTAATTCTCACCTGTCATTTGTAAGAACAGATCCAAATAATAAAATAATAGCAGCAAACAGGGAAAATGTAGAGCATAAAACAATTGTAAAATGGCTGAAAGAAATTATATTGATCTAACTTGCTTACATACCAACAACTTACCTCAATAGTAGTACTGTTTATAATGGACAGCCTCATATTTATACTTGAATTCTCTAAGATCTAGAAACTTCTAATGTTTTAGATTTCTCTAAAATTGGAATGTTCTTTTTCCTTGAACAACTTCTAGAAGATTCTTTTTTTTAAGACTGCAGGAATCGATCAAGTATCTGTCCCCCTATAAATTGCAGTGCGTCCGATAATTTTTTTTCATGTGACTGGTGACGCCGGCATCACACGCCCTCCGGTACCATGGGGATGGTGGGGATACTAGATATCGTGACCTCTTTCCTACAGCAGGATGCTTTAGCCAATTGATCTAATCCCACTGCCCCAACTTCTAGAAGATTCTAATTTTTTTAGAAGCATCTTGTAACTTTTCTAGACAATCTTATTCCTTAATATCCCCCCTTAAAATTGGATAGAATATTACAAACAAGATACAAAGAAGAGGGGAAGATACAAGAGAGGAAGATGCAAAGGAAAGGGGAACATTATACTACCATCCCCCCTTAATGTTCACCTCTAACATACCAAGCATTTTTCGCAATTTCAAGAATTTGACTTCATTCATACTCTTAGTAAATACATCAATTGTTTGTTCTTCACTTGGAATATATTGTAGATTGACAATATTTCCTTGAAAAAGATCTCATATGTAGTGAACATCAAACTCAATATGTTTTATTTTTCCATGAAAGATTGAATTGTTGGCAACCTATATGGTACTTTGATTGTCACAGTACAAAGTAGTAGTAGAACTTCGAGAAAAACCAAGCTCAAATAGAATATTTTGAATCCAAATTGTTTTCTTTCTTGCTTCTTTGTTGCTCTATATTTTGCTTTACATGAAGACAATGATCTAGTAGTTTGCTTTTTGCTACTCCATGTAGTATAGCTTGATCCAAGCTAAAAAACATAATCGACAATAGATTTTTTGTCATCTATATCACCTTCCTAATCTGAATCTGTAAATCCAACCAAAGAAATTGAGGATTTTTGGCCATAGTAGATGCCATAGTGTAATGTTCACGAACATAGCGCAGTATCCTTTTTGCAGCCAACCAATGACTTTGTTTAGGTTCCTACATAAATCTCGATACTTGATTAAATGTAAAACAAAATTTTGGTCTAGAATGATTTAGATAAACTAAGTTGCCCACAAGTTGTCTGTATAAAGTAGCATCTACCCTTTTGGAAGTACATTTTTTACTAAGCTTGATTCCAAAGTGAAAGTGCGTAGAAGTTGGCTTGTATTCTAGCATGTTAAACTTTTCTAAAATATCCATAGCATATTTTGATTAGTAGAGGAACGGTTCATCATGTAGTATGCAAAATTGTAAACCAAGAAAATAGTTTAATTCTCCCAAATCACTCATATGAAATGCCCTTAAATAAGTTTTGATTTTAATCATTGATTATCCCAATATTCGGTCCAACAATGAGTAAATTATCTACATAAATAGCAACAAGAATTTAATTTCATCTTCAACTTGCTTCACATAAAGATTTGGATTAGATCTAGACACCTTTAAAAATCATGAAGCTTAAAGTATTTTTCTATCATTTTCATTCCATGCTCTTGGTACTTGTTTTAGACCGTAAAGTGATTTCTTTAATCTACAAACAAGGTGAGGATGTTGTTCATCTATAAAACCAGGTGGTTGATTCATGTATATTTCTTCAATTAAATCTCCATTTAAGAAAGTATTTTTAACATACATTTGATAAACATGCCATCCAAGACTTGCCGCCAAAGAAAGAATAATTTTAACTGTGTTCATTTTGATGACAGGAGCAAATGTTTCTTCATAATCAACACATTCATTTTGATTAAATCCCTTAGCAACCAATCTAGCTTTATATTTTTATATGGCTCCATTAGATTTGAATTTCTTTTTATAAACCCATTTGCAACCAATAACATTCTTACCTTTGGGAAGGGGCACAAATTCCCAAGTTTTATTTTTTACTATTGCATCATATTCCTCTTTCATGGCTTGCTCCTAGTCTTTCCTCCCTCTAGCTTGCTCATATGAGATAAGGTCATTTATTTGTAAGAATTTTTCCATGAGGGCGCTATCATTCCTTCCTTGAAGTTTTGGGATTTGGACCTATATATCTCTTCAATACTCTTTTTCTTCTATCTAACTGGTAGTTCTTCTTCATCATCACTACCATTAGTTATATCTTATTTAAGAGTAGTGCTCTTATCATCCTCATTAGAGTTTCCATTTCTTTGTAAAATATTTGTGTAGACACTGAAAATGTCCTAATTGATACTATGCATCTAATTTCGATCAACTAACAACATTTCTTCTAAAAATCACCTCAAATTGATCAATTAATTGAATAATCAACATTATTTAATTAAAATCAACAAGTTCAGCTATTAATCAAATAATTAAATTTATTTGATTAATTCATCCTTCTTCTAACTAATTATTCATCTTGTTTAATTAAATCAAATCATTTAATTAAGTTCTCTTTTAATCCTCTCATTTAATTAAAAATCAATCAAATCAAATGTCACATCTCCTAAATCACTTTAATTAATTAATTCTCGATTAATTAATCCTAAATCAATTTTATAATCATCATTAACAATTCATCCATATTTTAACTCCTCAAGAGTTAAATCAACCATATTCAACTAACCAGGTTGCACATAAAATCAATTTCTTCTAATTATCTAAATACCTCAATTATCCTCACTAAAACGTATTCTGAGGAATATTCCTCTCAACCACCTCTTATTCAATTTCCCTCCAAAGGATTTCAAAATTATATCACATCTTCTTACATTTGCAATAACTTCTCTTACAACCTTTCAAATCCTCTTACATCCTCTCAAATCTCATTCAATTCTTCTTACACCAATTTTAAATTCTCAACCAACAACATTTACTTCTCCTCCATCCTCTTCCACTCACACATTTTCCAAAATGTGCTCCACCTTCATCCAATAGAATTGACACTTGGCACATTCTCATTAGCTCTCAATTTATCCCACATTCATCAATTTCCTCCATTCTTCAACCCTTTGCTTTTATAAATAGAGGCATCATTTTCATGATATGGATCCACAACTTCATGCATTATCACTATAATCATTTCAATTTTTAGTTTTCCATCACTTTCAAGTTTCATAGCTAGATTATAGTCAACTGCATCGTTGGATCATCTTCAACTTCATCAAGCTTATCAAGGGATTGGGAAAGGGCTTCTTTCCACATCAAAGGAGCACCACTCCCCCTATGGGATGAAGGTTTTGTTGGTTTAAGTTAGATTACATGCTTCATTGTGTTAATTTCTTGTTTATTTCATGTTTTCTATTAAATTAGTTAAAGAATCTCATAGGGAGCATTAGATTTGTGTTACTAACATGTTTGACATTTTTTTGTTGATATTTTGTTAGTCTATGAAGGTTTTTTGCTCACATTTTGGCGCTAGAAGGAAGGCTTGACAATCTAACATGTCGAATTTCACATATTTTTTCCATTTTTTGAAGCTACAGGGGAGCGACATCACCTTTATGTAAATGTGACACCGCAATGCATCACTTTTGACATACAATGCTGCATATGCATGCCTCTATCGTGCCGCCTTTGATACATCGCTACATTCACATCCTCTGCCTTTTGTCTAATTTTCTCATCGCAGAGCACCGCATTCATGCTCTTTGTTTCTATAGAGTGTCGCATTCGATTTCACTAGAGCATCGCATCTGTATTTCAGTGCCACATATGTCACTCGCAGAGCGCCGCATTTTCCTTTCAATGCCACATTTGTAGAAAGTAGGGGAGGGGCAGAATTTGAAGTCTTAAAAGTATTTTTTAATGCTCTTTATGACAATTTGGGATTTAATTGCTACATTTCAATTCCTAGGACCAACTAGATTCAATTTGGACTTAAAATTAACCCACAAGTCAATCTTTGTCAAGTTGGTTAAAATTGAATCTTAGATACTTCCTAGCATTTCGATTTGGATCAAAATTGAACAAACAACTTTCACACTCAAATTTGGTGCTATAAAAAGAATCCATTTATTGCTTTTGGAGGATTAAAAAGAATTTGTGTTTGTTCTATTTTGTAATCTTATTTACAAACTCTTGTCATTCAAATGTGTATGCACTTCTCTCACACTTCATGGTGATTTTGAGAATCAAAAGCATTTTAGTGCCATTATGTTGTCTAAAAATTGCCTCCACATTTCAAATTTGGGTTTTTAAAATTGAACAATCTTGCTAGTGTGATAAAAGGCATTGTGTGTGTTCTCTCTTTGTTCATGCAAACAAATATTGATCGAACTACGGATGTACTTACTCGCTTTTGTTTACCTTTAGAGGGTTTTCCTTGGTGGGAAAAAGTACTCACCCAAGGGAATGACCCAAGCGGTAACGAGAATAAGCCATACTCTTCTGAACCGCTATACAAATTTGTGGTTGCAAGGAAAGTTTGCAATCAACTAAGTGATGCATGATAGCTCTCCCCCAGGGTAAAAGCACAAAGTTGTGTCACACTTTCAACCAACTTATCAACACAACTGAATTTAAGTATTTCTAACTAAAAATCAATTTTGGTCAAACATATGATCTAGTAAGATTCATTCTAGCTAAGTTAGATACTTCTACAACTTTTTCAACTAAAATTGTTGGCTAAAAATATATGGAGCACCACTTTGAGTCCAATTTACCAAAAAAATAAAATTATTTGAAAAACTTGAAGTTTCAATAACTCATACTAATGTAAATAACATTTTTTTTAAATATAAAAATACCCTTTTGTTAATCCATAAGTGTAGTTTTCAAAAATATATTTATTTTAATAGTTTAATTAAATTATTTATATTTATTTTTTTATTTTTTACTAAAAGTAGGTTATCAGCACAAAATATTAGGTTCATTACCATACCAAGGAAAAATACTAAAGCTTATTAAAAAAAATTAAAAAAATATGATACACTAGATAAAAGAATCTATTTCAAGATGGTATATTTTTTTTCTATTTTAGATAAATATTTAATATGAAAGTTGATGTCACGTAGAAACAACTTTTTTTTATTCACGCACATTTTAATATTTATTTAAAAATATATATTTATCAAAATTGAGAAAAAACATATCCATGCACTAAAGTTTCAAGTTATAAATACACAAAAAAATTGAAAGAAAAAAAAAATTACTATAAAAAGTTTTACATCCCATGCAACTTCATTTTTTCAGCATTTTATCAGCAACTAAATTATAGTGTTAATTTATTAAAAACTAGTTTAAAAAAATATAAACATAAAATATACTAAAAAATACATATTTTACTAGTTTACATCATTTCAAAATTCAAAACATATATGCCACTTTTCAGTGATTCAAGTTTAAAAGTTGGATCAGTGTTGGTCGTTTCCTTTATAAAGTGTGACACAACTTTGTGCTTTTACCCCCCAATATCTTTATGATGTGTAAATCCCTTGTTCTAAAGGTTGGGAGACCTCTTGAGGGAGTTTATCATTGTATCCTTTGAACCAAATTCCCTTATTACGAACCTTTCTTTAGAATCCAAAATCCCAATATTTGTTGGCATCAGGAGGTCGGACCTCCGGAGCCGTCCCACATATTTTTGGTTCTTTGTAGAGATGAAAAGTTTGTCATGGGAGATTCATAAGAACTGAAGCTTGGTTGACCCATAGAAGTGAGTGTCATGGAGAGGAGCCAATGTGTTCAAGCTTCTAATCATCCACTCTGAATAAGCACAACTAAAGAAATCCAAGTGAGAATTCAACAAATATTTTCTTTTCCATCCTAGGATTGTACAATCTTTGAGTTAGTTAAACACATTGTTTGAATCCAAAATCTTGAAAACAAACATTTAACAAGGTCATCAAATTTCAAACCCTTTAGAAGAGGAAAATACCTTTCAATTTAATTCCAAGTATTACTACTTGTCCCTAGGGATTTATCCTTATCTAGGCTTCTAAATATTTGGGCCTATATCTCAATTTTCTCTCTCTAAAGTCAACATTAGGGAACTATTGCTTTGATTCTCTTGATTTCTACATAATGAACCTTGTGGGATGAAAAGAAATTGATACATAAACATTCAGTTTGAAAGCTAAGCAAGAAAGTGTTTGTGGTAAAAAGAATCCGTTAAGAAAAGATAAAAGACAAATTGAATCCCACACATGTTTTTTTCTCAAATGATTTACCGCAAGATCAAAGTCCCAAAACCAAAGTCCATCAATGGTCACAAACATCTCAGTCCAAGCAATCTCAAGAAACGTCAATCTATTCTTTATCAAGTTAGAGATAGGTTGCTAGATATAACTTTTACAAACGTGCGTCAAAGGATAACCCAAACTTGTACTCATTTTATTATTGTCAAAATCCAACTCTCTTCCAAAATTTTGAGTATCTCACTTAGTAGGGTTGAAAAGTTCTTGGAAGTATAGCATGTTCTTCAATACCTAGGTCTTGTAAACAAAAATCTCTCTAAGTTCACTTAGGATCAAAATCAACCCTTTCATCCATCCCAAAACATCAATCAAATCCCATGTCACAATCAACTCTTAGAATCTTGGAAAAATCCTTCATAATAGACTTTTGGAAAATCCTTTAAAACAAATCAAAATCATCTTGTTTGACGAAGTGTGTGTGGATGCATCCTTCTTCATACACTTAGTTAAATTATCACCTTGTGAAAAATTTTATTCCAAGATAACATCTAACATCTTGGAGTTTATAAGTTCATTATCAAATCCAAAATCCAAAAGTCCTAAAGTCTAGTATCCCTCCAAGGTTTCTTAAGAGTTCAATCATTCACAATCACCCATCTTTCATTATCTCATCACCATCCTTTGATCCTTAACATCTTAGATTTTCTTTTTTGTACCAAAAGTTTAGACCAACCTAAGGAGTTAGAGGTTTACCTCCCATATTCCTGAAAGTTGAACCTTATTTTATGGTCTAAACTAGATCTCAATACAATAATAACATGAAAGTAAACAAAGAAACATCCACTTCAAGTGACTTGAGTCAAACTACACCTAAAATCAACCCCATCAAATCTAGCAATCCCCCACTCAACTTTCCTCAACTACCACAAGATATTCAAGAGGGAGCTTTCCAAGTGGAGGATATTACCAACAATGTCCTAGGAATGACTCAAGATGAAATCATGGAAATGGTCCAAAATCATGTAAATCACAAAATTGTCAACACAATGATGAGACTTAATTCTTCACAATACATGTTAGAATTGGCAAAGGAAGGGGCTAAACTCCCTTCTGATTACGATGTAAGCAGTATTGTGGAGAAAATTCTTGGGATTATGCCACCGGTATCATTCACACCTTCCTTCCAAAACATCATTCAACCCATCCCACAACCAACCTCATCTCATGCTCCAAGTCAACCCATGGTTACCAAGGGAAGTTCATTGCTTCACACTCTTCAAACACACCCCCTTGTAAATAACCAAGACTTAGATGCAAACACCATCTTGGGTCTACCAAATACCATCCCTCAAAATCCTAAGCATCTATACGTCCCACTTGTATTTCATGACACCAACAATCCATCCACTTTCATCGCATCACCTACATATTCCCTTGACACACAAGTCTCTCTCCCCATGACTTCACAAGGACAAGGGGGGCTATTTGGACAAGGGGGAATCTTTGATCCCTCCTCATCACTTTCTCAAGGAAACACACCACCCATCTTCCCACCATTTCCCCCTCCACCATTGACATCCACACCAATCCTCGATTTAGGGAAACCCCCTTTACCAATCCTCAATCAACTAAAACTAAATAATCCTCCAGTTATGAATCAAATCAACATACCAAATCCTCCAAGCATTCCACCGATATTGCAACACTAAGTGGCACCAATCCAAGCAACACAATCAATCACTACACCATCTATAACACCTCAAAATGTGGTTCTCGAGGGACCTAGCATATCGACCGCACCATCTATCACACAAATCACTATCATCACCCAAACGACACCTCAACATTTACTCTCATCACAACATCTCACACCATTCTAAATCCTCCACCTCCACCACCAAAACCAAACATGGAAAATCAATACAGCATCACACTGCAAGTTTCCCATCAAACCTATCAAAAAGCATTCCAGCAATTTCAAGCTCAACAAGCCACGCAAGCTACTCAACAAGCACAGGCACAGTAAGTCATACAACAAGCACAACAGGTTGCCCAAGTGCAAGCTCAAGATTTATTGCAACAACAACAAGTTACCCAAGCTACACAAGCTACGTAAGCAGCACAAGCCACACAAGCTGCCCAAGCCGCCCAACAAGCTCAAGCTCAAGCACAAGCTCAATATCAAGATCAGCAAGCTCAAGCACAAGCTTTGTTACAATAACAAGCTTATCAGCAAGCTTTGCAACAATACCAAGCGTGCAACAACAAGCATTGTTGGCACAATAGTAGCAAGACCAACAACAAGCATTATTGGCACAATAGCAGCAAGACCAACAACAAGTGTTGTTGGCACAACCGAAGTTACAGGCATACCAACAAGCGTTGGTCGCACAGTAAAACTTGCAGCAACCTCCCAAAAACACACTAAACAACCCACCCATCACTCAAACAATCAAACCACCCCAAAATGCATTCATCCCACCACCCGATCCGCAAAATGATGTGTTTGCACAAATCAAATTGCTCTCACAACAAGTTTTAGACCTACAATCGGGAAAAACAACAAAAACATAAGGGAATTTATGCCCTTATCCTTTCAACAAAAAAGTTGCAATGGTTCCATTACCACAAGGCTTTGAGATATAGAAATTTGATAAATACCGTGGAACCAAAAATCCTGAAGATCACATCAAGGAATTCCACATACACTGTATGGAAGTTTCCTATGATGACTCATATCTGATGCGGCTCTTCCCTCAAAGTTTGGTTGGCCCAGCAATGGAATGGTTCTCTCGCCTTCCTCCCAAAATCAAAAAGTTCCAAGAAATTGTGGACTTGTTCATACAGAACTATTCATTCAACATAGGCATGGACGTGAGTCTAGAAGAACTATCCGCTCTAAAAAAATCCAAGGGGGAAACATTTGCATCATTCTTGCAATGATGGCGATCAAGGGCCAACAAACGTAAGTGGACTATATGCTAGAGGAACAACAAATTTGTACTATCATTTCTAATCTTGAAGGAACCTTGTTCTTCCATCTGAAAATGCAATGCATCACCACATATGACTAGTTGATCCCTAAGATGCTCAACATCAAAAAATCCCTTATCGCACAAGGGGGCACACCTACTTATCAAGACAACCATCCATCCACCAACTATGTACAATGAAAAATCTCACACATGGGAAAAGAACAAGAATGTAACTAACGATGGTGTGGTTGATGCCAAAGTTATAATTAGTGCCCCGAGGAAAAACACACAATCATATCAACAACTGTAGGTGAATAACCAAAACAACACACAAGCCAACGCATCATCACAATAACACAAAAATCAAGCGGTTAATAAGGGGGACCACCTCCAAGGAATAGATATCCCCCTAAGCGAAAATACACACTACTTGGGGAACCAATTGAGTTTGTCCTGCAGTAGATGGTACAAGAAAAACCCATCAAGATCCCTATTTATGACAATTATCAAGAACCACAAGTTAAACCACCATGGTATAACGAGAAACATCTCTACAATTTTCATAAAATTAAGGGACATACAGTGGCTAGTTGCATGAGACTCAAAAATCTGATTCAGGACCTCATCGATGACAAAACCATAACCATTGAACAACTCGTTGGAAACCAAGATCTCAAAATATACATGAATCTAATGCCAGATCGTGCAATAAGGGAAACAACAATGGTAAAGCAAAGTATAATAATGTGAGCCATGTCTATGACCATGTGGTTGCATCTTTAGATGTTACACCCTTAGATGAGTGGGTTACTGCTGTCAATATCATAGGATCCAAAGCCGATTGTGGAGTCACCACATGTGGTGGAAAAATTACCATTGGAGGACAATCCCAACCACCAAGGGAATCTGCCACCAATCCGAAGTCAGTACCTAGTGGTTATAATATCTTGGATCAATTGAAAAAGACCCCTGCCCAAATCTCCATCATTCCAGAATTATTGAAAATCTCACTTGCACATATTAGTAAAATCCTACAAGAAGCATTGGCCACATCCTTTGTCCCAATGACTCTTGAAAAAAACTAGTTTGAAGCTATGGTTGGACATATCGCCACGCCACATCTCCTAACATTTTCTGATCAGGACTTCCCAATGCAACCATCTAACAACCATACACTCCATCTCGAATTCCTCATCCATAAGACTAAAGTCAAAAGAGTATTGGTGGATGGAGGTGCAGGCTTTAATATCTATACTCTCAAGCTAATAAAGAATATGGGATTCTCTGAAGACGTCATTAAAAAAGGTAAAGGTATTACAATCAAGGCATATGATGATCAGGAACAGGTGTCTCAAGGCACCATTCAACTCCCTATTCAATTAGGGCCAGCTATCATAGAAACCACATGCCAAGTCCTTAATCTGGAATTACCTTACAATATCCTCCTAGGGTGCTCATGGATTCATGGGATGCAATATTTCGCATCCACCTTCCATCAATGTGTCAAGTTTCCTTACCAAAATCAAGAGGTCACAGTCCATGGAGATCCTGAACCATTTTATTATTGCAAGAATCTGGAAGCCAAGTAATACAAGATCTCCTAGGTCGCAAAGAATGATGAAGGACCCACATCTCTATATATAGACCCATCTACCCTCGCCTCCACTTCTAAGACAAAGACACCCTCCATTCCAAATATCTTTGATATCAAAGTCATTATCCAAGATAATGGGTGTGGGGACTACAAAATGAAAAAGAATGCCTTTGTAATAGGAGAGTTACCTCAATCTCCTTGATCTCATGGACAACCTCAACCAACTGACACATCAGCCCAAACCTTCAAAGTATACCCCTCTAGATTCAAAAGCTGGGGGGACCTAAGTCAGGAAGTGGTAGACGAAAGGTATATATCAAGCTTATTGTATCAAGATGAAAGGCTCGTACCTAATCTTCCCATGGACAATAACAACAAAGGACTATAGTTAATGCAAGGATGGGGCTATAACAAAAATGAAAAGCTTGGGAAAAAATATAACAGCCTACTAGAACATATCATCCCTAAGAAGCGAATAAATAATATTGGCCTTGGATGTACCCCTCAGAAATTAATCATATGTGGCAAAGGTGCCCCAGTTAAAACAATCAAAGCTTCCCCCTCAGTTCCTGTATCGATTACCTATCATTTTGAGGACCCCCTCACTGACCTACCTATGTTATTTGAAGATTCCTCTCTTCTCGTGATTAGTACTCTATCTTTCAAACCAAGTGACTAGACTAATGAGCTAAAACTTGTCTATCCCCAACTCATCGATTATGACCAATAAGGACCACCAATCTTAGACACATTCGAAAACAATGAAGCTCTCTCAAAATTCATGGGGTTGCGGGATACGATACCATGTGGAGATCATAAAGTTGGGTTCAACATTGAGCTAGAAACACATGCCTACTATGGGGAAATGATTGAATCCTTCAGTCACAAAATTGAAAATTTAAGAGTATTATCTAGGTCTTTAAGTGAAAACCACACTGTGGCACTTTCTAACCCAAAAATAGTAAAAACAGAGGACGTATCCAATGGTGAAAACCTCTTTGAGGCACCAAAAGATGAGGGATTCAATCTTCCCCTTAGTGTTATTCATCAAGAAAAGTTAGCAGTCTTAGCAAAAAAAGTGCAATCTAATCAATTTGGGGACCGAGCAAGCACCACATATCACATTTTATGCAAAATCACTCTTGATAGAAGAACAGGAACTTTTAGCTGCATTTTTGAGAGAAAGAAAGGTAAACTTTGCATGGACCTACATTGACATGCCTAGTCTTGATCCATAAGTTTTGGTTCACCATCTAGCTGTCAAAAAGAATTACTAGTCAAACTTGAATTACAGAAGCTCCTTGATGCCAGCTTCATATGACCAATTGATTATCTAGAATGGGTTTTGAATCATGTACTTGTCTCTAAGCCCACTAGAGGCATTTGCATCAACACTGACTTCATAGACCTAAACAAAGCATGTCCTAAGGATGATTTCCCTCTCCCAAATATAGACATGATTGTGGATATGACAGCAAGACATGAAATGCTATCACTAATGGACGGATTTTTAGGGTATAATCAGATCATGATAGCTAAAGATGATCAACACAAAACAGCTTTCACCAACCCATGGGGAACTTACTATTAGAACATGATGTCATTTGGGTTAAAAAATGTAGGAGATACCTATCAGAGAGCTATGACGCTAATCTTCCACGACATGATTCACAAAACTGTGGATGACATATTAGCCAAATCAAGAAAAAGCGTCAAGATCACATACCAGCTCTAAGCTCCATCTTTGATAGGCTAGAAGAATACAAGTTCAGACTCAACCCAAAGAAATGTGTATTTAGTGTACAATCAGGAAATCTTCTGGGATATATAGTGTCAATGAGAGGGATTGAGATAGACCCCGCCAAATTCAAAGAAAATATCGAGATGGAAGCACCAA
The DNA here is from genome assembly GCA_007258455.2 of Sequoia sempervirens. Lineage (NCBI taxonomy): Eukaryota > Viridiplantae > Streptophyta > Pinopsida > Cupressales > Cupressaceae > Sequoia > Sequoia sempervirens. Next base: position 66,448,458 of record VDFB02353493.1, read on the forward strand.
TAACATTAAAGTAGTTAAGGGGTTTGCAAGGAAGAATCCAATCCATCGTCGGTTTATAGCACAGTTAGCAAATAAGGCTATCCCATATTCTCATCTACTCCACAAGGGGGTAGCATACAAATGGGATGAGAAATGTGATCAAGAATTCAATAAAATCAAGGAGTACTTGCTCACACCACCAGTCCTTATGCCACCAATTTTGAACAAGCCATTGATCCTATATCAGCAACAGCAACATCCCTTGGTGCTCTCTTAGCACAACACGATAAAAATGGGAAAGAGAGCTATTTACTACAGATCAGTAGAACCATGGTGGGACATGAGCTAAATTATACATCCATTGAGAGGGATTTCCTAGCAGTAGTGTTTGTTGCACAAAAATTCAAACACCATATGTTGGCACATCAGATAAAACTCATTTCCAAGATAGACCCTCTCAAGTATCTACTTTCTAAAGCAACACTTACAGGGAAAACAGCTAAATGGGTCATGATCATGACAGAACATGACATTGAGTATGTAGAACGGAAGGCCATTAAAGGACAAGTAATTACAAATTAGCTAGCAGAAGCACCAATGTATTTAGAGAACCCATTGATATCAGAGTTTCCCGATGAGTCAATCTTTAACCTAAGTGCGAAAAATCACTGGAAATTATATTTTGATGGATCCTACACACAGCATGGGTCAGGAGTTGGGGTCTTCTTCATTACACCACAAGGAGATTGCATACCAAAATTATACAAGTTGTCTTTTCCTTGCACAAATAAAATTGTAAAATATGAGGCTCTTGATATAGGACTCAGAATTGCAATACAATGGCAAATCATGACACTCAAGGTCTATGGGGACTCATAGCTTATCATCAACCAAGTCAATGATGATTATCAAATGAAGGGTGACAAATTGACCCCATACAAGAAACTGGTGGAAAGCCTCAAATAATTCTTCATTGACATCACCTTTACACAAATACCAATAGCAAACAATAGAGCGACGGATGTTATGGCAACAATTAGATCTCTACTGGATATCCCACACAATGTTCCTAAGTAGTAATTCCTTGTAGAGCAGTTTCTCGTACCAGCTTTCGAGGTACTAGAGTCTAAATTCATGTGTGAAATCATTGGTCCCGATGACCCTTGGTATCATGACATTTGCACCTACTTGAAAATAGGAGTCCTCCCCGCTAATATCACCTCGAACCTTAAAAGAACATTTGTCAATAAGTCATTCCACTTTGTTATCTTAGGAGACACCCTATACTGTAGGAGTATCGAAGGAACTTGTTGTGATGCCTTAACCTTGAGGAAGCTTTGACTGCTTTAATTGAGGTACACAATGGTATTTGTGGATCACATTACAGTGGTATGAACTCGGCTAAGAAATTGCTGAGGACTGGGTACTACTGGCCTACAATGGAAAGGGAAGCTCACGACTATGTCCAAAGGTGCTTGCAATGTCAACAGCATGGGGACCTCGTCCATGCACCAGCTTTGGAGCTCCAACCGATTATAACACCTTTTCCCTTTTCACAATGGGGGCTCGATCTCATTGGAAAAATCACACCCACCTTATCTAATGGACACAAGCTCACTATCACTGCCACTGAGTACTTTACAAAGTGGGTAGAGGCCATTCCAATGACCTATATCACAGGGAAGTAGATATCCAAGTTCATCCTGAACTACCTCATATGTCGCTACGGTGTCCCACAAGCCCTTATCTCAGATAACGGGACACCTTTCAAAAACCAAGATATCCCAGAACTATGCCAAAAATTCAATATACAACATCGATTCTCTACTCCATACTACCCCCAAGGTAATGGCCAAACTGAGGCTTCTAATAAAACCATCTTAAAAATCCTACAGAAAACAGTCAATGATGTTGGTCGTGACTGAAACTTACAGCTAAATCTTGCCTTATGGGCCTACTAAACGAGCATCTGCACACCAACAGGTGCAACCCCATTCTCCCTAATCTATGGATCATAATCTATACTTCCTATCGAGATCGAGCTCCCATCCTTAAGAATATCATTGCATAATCTCATTATTGATGAAGAATATCGGGTGTCATGGTTGAACAAGCTAGACCTACTAGATGAGCAATGCATGGACACTTTGAACCATCTACAGGTATACCAAAACCATCTCAAGAGGAGCTACAATAAGAAGATCAGGATTCAAACCTTTCAAGTCAGAGAGCTCGTATTGAAGGAGAATCAAAAGAATGTACCAAATCCAAATAGCAAGGAAAAGTTTGAACCCAACTGATTGGGGCCCTTCATCATCACAGAAATTTATAAATGAGGAGCATATCAGCTATCAACACCCGAAGGTGAGCCTCTATAGGATCCTATCAATAGCTCCCATCTCAAAAAAAATTATGCCTAAACTTGCAAGGTATAAATCCAAAAAACAAATCAGAAAAGGGATTGAAAACAGTAAAGAAAAAAATTGTCCTCTAGTGAAAACCACTTCGGTGGCGCTTTGGGCAAGTACCTTGGTGAAAACCTGGAAAACAGGTGCCTTGTTTAAATAAGCACTCTCCATCCACCATGATCTCTACGGCTTGTTCTGCATCATTCATCCATCGCATTTCATGGATCCTTTCATCATCCATCTGTGTCTGCATCATAGTTTGATCCTATGTTTGTATCATGTTCCCTCCTAGAACTACTTGGCACATTCCTAAGGTTAGTTTGTCCTACCTATATCAGAGTAGTCTATTGCACCACGTTGGGGGCATGTTCTTAATATCTGCATCAAATCGGATTCCTGTATATTCTTGAAATCTTCCTTAAAATCAAAAAATCCAAAAAATATTCATAAAATCAAAAAACCCAAAAACATTCAAAACATGTCAAAAATCCAAAAATAGGTCAAAAATTCAAAAACAGAGTCGTCTTGTCAAACTATGGGTCTCTAAGCTCTGAATGTAGGTAATTCCATCGTCGATGTGCCCCCGAGACACATTAGGTCAGTCCTTTAGGATTCCATCATAATAAACTGACAATTCATTTGTTCATTTATCATCAATAAATGAGTTTGTGTCAGTCGAACTACGTGGTCTCTACATGTATAACGTAGGCAAGGCTAATCTTTGATCATCCCCTGAGGCCCCTAGGATAGGTCTTTATGTTAGGTTCTTGGTCAAAATCTCAGAAAACACCAAAACATTGGAAAACATTGAAAATTAAAACATTTGCAAAACATCTCAAAAATATCAAAAATAGCCTCAAAATTTTTCAAAACATCAAAAACATCCAAATATTTGGAAAAAAATCCATCTGCCCTGTTTCACAATCACCCAAAATAAACATCCACTCATAATAAACGATCGTCATCTTCAAACTTTGGCGAAAAAATCAGAAACAAGTCTAGCAAATTGAAAGTGAAAACTCAAATGTCCAAGTCTCAAGTCTAGGTCAATAAGTAAACAAGTTGGTCAACTCTTGGTAGTAATAGCCCATCATCTAGTCAATCCCAAAATCATCTGATAACATCATTTCCTAGGATGCATCCTTCCTACAATGGACATCAACATCAGGCATCACCTTAGTTCAATCTTGGCTAGAGGTATGAAGAACATTAGCTTGTTTGTTTACTTGATCTTTTCTTTTGATTTATCTTATTGCTCTCATTCCAATGACTTCTCAATGATGTCTACAAAAAATGATTTAGAGATAAAGGAATGGGGCATTGATCATTATATTTTGTCTATTATGCTTGTTGGATATTCTTGTAATATAACCTTGGTCATGCTTACTTTGCTTGGTCTGTAGAGAGGGTGTTTTGAATACCTTGTTGACCACATAGGAAGGTTTTTCTTTTCTATGTTTTGGTTTGAGATGTTTGAAATATCTGAACCATACCTTGAATAGGGTTTTTTATGCCAAGTGTGAACAAGGATATTCCTATCTGATTATCAAGTCAAATTCCATCGCACTAGGTACAAAGTCATCTTGGTTCTTTATACCTTGATGCATCGCATCTATGTGTGGTATCAAAAATAAGGAAAGTAAGCTCTTTATATCCCTAGTCTCTGATAAGCAATCATCATCATTATCATTATGTTCATTATCATCATCTCGAAGTCAAGGATTGATTTCTCTTTCTGCTATCTTCTCCAAATACTAATACTAACATTGTATCATGGCATTCAGAAACAAAAACATCCATATATACATCCATCATGCATCCACAAAACATCAGCATACTCCATATCATTCATATCAGGCATAATAGGAAACATCAATCATCTCATACGCATTGCATTATCATCATCATAATATAGATTGGTTATTCTAAGCATCTCATAAACCATACATAGGCATCATCACATGTTACATCATCCATACATCGCATATGAAAAAGGTACTGAAAAAAAAAGATAAGGATTGCATCACATTTGCATAAGCATCATTAAAAACATCGCATTTCTTGCATCATGCATACATATTGCATCATCATATCGCACATAGAAAAGATACTGAAAAATAAATGGAACATATCATTGCATTGCATACACCATCCATAAATACATACGTACATCCATCATAATACATTTACATCCACATAGATCCATCATAACATTGCATCACATCATAAAGCATATAACCTCATAAGACATTACATGCATTCATCCATCCATATATATATATGCATTACATAAAATAAAATAAGCATCACATCATATGAATGCATCACAAGTCATCTCATGTATATATCAAAAAATTTGAATGTCATGATACATCAGAATCAAATATATAGCATCGAATATACAAGAGGCTAGTCAAAAAACTCAACCAATGAATGTATGCACATCATAATCAGGTTGTACAAAAAATGTGTCCATGTGTACTCTCAGTATCCTAAGCTACTCTGGCTATGTCTGCCTCCATGGTAACTACCTCGGCTCTAATGATGACATCATGTGGGTCTCCCTAATGTTCCTGCACGAGGAGTCATGGTAGGAGCTATCTGATTGAGGTGGGAAAAATCTAGCTCCCTTCACTCCTGAGCCACAGCTCTATAGTACACAGCCTTGTAATACGAGGCCTCCTACATCGCACGGACATACATCTCAGTCAGAACCATAGCCTACCCTTGAATCTGTTAAGCCGCAACCTCTAGTTGTTTTCATCATCCTGTCTCAAGCACAAGGGCCATATCAAAATCTTGTCTCATCTAGCACTCTTGCACCACCTTCTGTCGAGCTTGGTACCTCTCCTGAACCAACGTCTATATTTGGGCCTATGCCTGTTGAAGCTGCCCTGTACGAATCTGGACCTACACCTATAGCTCTACTATCTAACTGTCCCTAGGATCGAGACCTGGTGGTGGTCGTGATAGTGGCATATGTGGTTATCGAGGTGGTTGCAGTGGTGGCCTTTGTCCAATGGGTGGCACTAATGGCGGAACCTATCCATCATGCCCATCGTGTCCTACACCCTCATCTTGACCATCCTGTCTTGGCTACTGCGGGGCCTATCTAATCCTCAGTCCCCTAACCTGTCCTCTTCCTGTAGCCAGCATTGCTGGTAAAGTCAATCAAACAGGGGCATGAGCCTACCAATATGCATCATAGGCCTGGGTCATCCCTGCATCCACAGGACCATCAAAGTACACCCATGGCACCATAACTAGCTGCTTGAAATCATCAATTGCCTGCTAGGGTGGGATCCTCTATCCCCATGCTGCCTCTCTAGATCTGCGGGTGAAGATGGCTCTTTGTGTGTCGTTAGGTGCATCCTGCACCTCCCTGAACTAGCAAGCAACCCTATCAGGAAGGTATTGCCCAACCATGTAATGCTCCCATCCCTGCATGTATTAGGACTATTGATAGTAGAAAAGATGATCGTCATCATCGTGCCATCTCAGAAAATGGAGCCAAGGTCTCCATGTAAAAATTGTCATCTTGTCCAAAACCCGCCTCCAGTGCAGGATACTTGTTATACCTATGAAGTGGAGGGTATTCATCCCCTTGTATCTGTGCACCGCAAGATCATCGTGGTCAATCTGGGCATGTGCAATCTACGACCTCAAGATGGCAATGTTCTCATAAGCCCACACGTGCAGAAGGGTGACACCCGCTCCAATACTGTGGGACCTGCTGTAGACGACCTGGTGCATATCATGATACAAGGAGCCTAGGACAACTAGCCTCCAGGTGTAGATAGTCATCTCCTCTATCATCCGGGACCAAACGATCCCCCAACCAATGTTGCATCCTCAAGCTCGTCGATCAGGAACAAGGACTCTCGAGATCAGAGTGCCAATGAACAATGTCAAGTCAGGGCAATCCCCTCATAGCGATGGAGGTCTATCTAGCCACTATCCACCTCGTATGAGTCAATGCCAAAGAACAAAAAAATGGCATCACCATCGGCCTTGACATCATAGATGATGCGCTCACCATGAATCAGGATCCATAGGATCCACCATACATCCTCCAAGGTGATGGTGGCCTCGCTAGTCGGTAGGTGGAACGAACAAGTCTGACTCCGCCATCTCTCGACTAGGGTTGTCATCATGCAAGGTGCATCCACACCTCTGGCATCTATGCAATGTGACCGAACTCGATCGCTCCAAGGAAAAATAGGGTCTGATCTGACAAATGTCTCGCTCTACGCAAGAACTGGCTCCTATGCTCCTTCGAATGGAGCACTAGCAGGACTTCCTGCAACAAAAATGTGCACGACATCAAAAAAATCGCAAAGGGCACTTCTCAAAAAAAAATTCAAAAAAAATTCAAAAGCAAATGTGAGCCTGTATTTCAAGAGTGGCGCAGCATTTTCAAAAGCAATGCTCTACATTTTCTCAAATGTGGCAATGAAATCAGATGTGGCACTATCCTACAGAGGTGAGTCGGCATTCCTACGCAACGTCAGAACCTCTTAGGGTCGAGCAACGCTATATCACAAAGGTGAGTCGGCATTTTTGCGCGACTCTAAAACCCTAGAGCATCGCATGATGCTTCACTGCAAACACGGGACGGCATATGCAAAAGCAACGCTGCCCGTAACAATTGCAATGCCCTAGAGAGCTGCTTTTGGCTGACCTAAATGTACCCTAATAAATGCTTGAAAAATGCAAAAAATGAGAAAAAAAATTTGAAAAGTGTACCAAGGGTCTTGCATCCTGGGGCCTCTAGAACTCTCAAACTAAATCCGTCTGATGCCTGGGAAGCACGCGAGCAGCCATTTTGTCAACACCTCAGAGCAAAATTGGTAGAGCTTCTAAAAGGAAAGTGAGCAAATGATTTGAAAATGACCCTTTTAACCCCTTATATGCAAAAAAAAATTGGAATTTTTTAGGGTTTTTGAACCCATTTAATCTTTTTTTTCCCAAACAAAGCCTATTTTGGTCCGTTTTCATCGTCGTAAGCCTAATTTTGCATCTCGTGGGTTGTTTTCCACTTTTGAATCGTCATTCAATCTTTTTAATGAACTCGACCTAATTTTGCAATTTTTGCCCGATCTCTCGAGGGGGCAGTATAGTAGCATAATTCCTTCTATTGGGGCAACAGTGAGCCATCCGAAAAAAATTAGGAAAATTTTGAATTTTGGTCATGGCAGTGTTATTCTTTGAACCGATGCAACAGGTGCTTCGCTTCAAAGAGGGGGAAAATGTAGACACTAAAAATGTCTTGATTGATACTATGCATTTGATTTTTATCAACTGACACAGTTTCTTCCAAAAATCACCTCAAATTGATCAATTAATTGAATAATCAACATTATTTAATTAAAATTAGCAAATTCAGCTATTAATCAAATAATTAAATTTATTTGATTAATTCATCCTTCTTCTAACTAATTATTCATCTTATTTAATTATATCAAATCATTTAATTAAATCCTCTTTTAATCCTCTCATTTGATTAAAAATCAATCATATAATCAAATGTCACATCTCCTAAATCACTCCAATTAATTAATTCTAGATTAATTAATCCTAAATTAGCTTTCTAATCATCATTAACAATTCCTCCATCTTTTAACTCCTCAAGAGTTAAATCAACCATGGTCAACTAGCTAGGTTGCACATAAAATCAATTTCTTCTAATTATCTGAATACCTCAATTATCCTCACAAAGGCATATTTTGAGGAATATTCCTCTCAACCACCTCTTATTCAATTTCCTTTCAAAGGATTTCAAAAATCTATCACATCCTCTTACATTTGCAATAACTTCTCTTACAATCTTTCAAATCCTCTTACATCCTTTCAAATCTCATTCAATTCTTCTTACACCAATTTCAAATTCTCAACCAACAACGTTTACTTCTCCTCCATCCTCTTCCACTCACACATTTCTCAAAATGTGCTCCACCTTCATCCAATAGAATTGTGACACTTGGCACATTCTCATTGGCTCTCAATTTATCCCACATTCACCAATTTCCTCCATTCTTCAACCCTTGGCTTCTATAAATAGAGGCATCATTTTCATAATATGGATCCACAACTTCATGCATTATCATTATAGTCGTTTGAGTTCTTAGTTTTCTATCATTTTCAAGTTTCACAGCTAGATTATAGTCAATTTCATCTTTGGATCATCTTCAACTTCATCAAGCTTATCAAGGGATTGGGAAAGGGCTTCTTTCCACATCAAAGGAGCACCACTCCCCCTATGGGATGAAGGTTTTGCCAGTTTAAGTTAGATTACATGTTTCATTGTGTTAATTTCTTGTTTATTTCATGTTTTCTCTTAAATTAGTTAAAGAATCTCATAGGGAGCATTAGATTTGTGTTACTAACATGTTTGACATTGTTTTGTTGATCTTTTGTTAGTCTATGTAGGTTTTGTGCTCACAATTTGAAATGTGAAAATCATTTGTGGCGGTAAGTTGTGAATGTTCATCAAACTTTACATCTCTGCTAATAAAGATCTTTTTTATTTCCACATCATACAATTTGTAAGTCTTTGATTCTTCACTATAGCCCATAACTAAACACTTATGACTTTTTGGTTCTAGCTTTTTCTTTTTCTTTTTTGGGTTGTGGGCCCAAGCAATACACCCAAATACTTTAAACTACCCAATGTGAGGCTTTCTTCCATTCCATGCTTCTTAAAGAGTGAAATTTGTGAGGTCTTTGGTGGGGATTCTATTCACAATATGTGTAGCACAAGAGACAACCAATCTCCAAAATTTATTATGCAAACTTTTAAAATGCAGCATACAATGTGCCATTTTTAAAAGAGTTATATTCGTTCGTTCAACTACTCCATTTTGTTGAGGGGTATATGGAACTATTCTTTGTACCTTAATACCATATTTTCACAAAATGATTCAAATGCATAATTGCACTATTCACCCCCATTGTCTCTCCTTAGGCATTTAATTATTTTTCTACTCTGGTTTTCAACTAATGCCTTAAACCTTTGAAATACCTCAAATACTTCACTTTTCCTTTCAACAAAATAAACCCATACTTGTCTACTATAATCATCAATAAAAGTGAGAAAGTACCTAGCACCTGAGATGGAAGGATGTTCTGGTTCACATAAATCACTATGAATGAGTTGTAGTAGATGACTTGCTCTCCATTCTCTTCCAGAATCAAAAGCATCTCGATAGTGTTTACCTAACACACATCCTTCACATACACCTTCAGATGCTGAAATCTTTGTTAATCCTCTAACCACATTCTTTCTAACCATGTCTTGTAATTTTCTATAATTTTTATGTCCAAGTCTAGCATGCCCCAGTATTGAGATATAATCACTTTGAGCAAAAAAAGCATGGGAGAGTGTGTTCATCAACAATATATCCAACAAATTTAAAGAGACTTTCTTTATGGTCAATTCTACCAATAGCAATAACACTTTTTGGGTCTTTTCTATCTCTTACAATTTCTTGATCAGAAGTAACAACAAACCACTATAGCACAACAGGAAACTAACGCCTAAAATAGCGTCAGAATTTAGTGCATTTGAATTCATCAATTGGACACATCTCATGACGCAAAAAGTCAGTGCTAAATGGCATGTTCACTTCAATGTTGGATTTTGTGCCAGATTTTGCACCAAGTTTAGCACCGACTTTTGAAGCTTCCAGTTTAGCTTCCGATTTTTCTTTTGGTTTGCTCTAGGTTTGCTTCCAGTTTTTCTTCCAGTGTTGCTTCCAGGTTTGCTTCTTGTTTTGCTTCCAGTTTTGCTTCCAGTCTTGCTTCCAGTCTTGCTTCCAGGTTTGCTTCTAGTTTTGCTTCCAGTGTTGCTTCCAAGTTTGCTTCCAGTTTTGCTTCTGATTTTGCTTCCATGTTTGCTTCTTGTTTGGCTTCCAATTTTGCTTCTTTTTTTGCTTCTAGTTTTGCTTCCAGTTTTGCTTCCAGTTTTGTTTTTGGTTTTGCTTCTGGTTTTGCTTCCAATTTTGCTTTTGATATAACGTCGCTTGTTGTGCATCTAGCTTTGCCTTCATTTTTGCATCTTTTGTTGCTTCTAATATGGCTTCTATTATTGCACCTTTTGTTGCTTCTAAAATTGCTTCCATTATTACTTCTTTGTTTGCTACCTGAATTACTTTTGTTTTTGCTTCCTAGATAATGCCAAGTTTTGCTTCCAAGATTGCTTCTGATTTGCTTCTAGTTCGGCTTACATTGTTGCTTCTTTTTTTGCTTCTAAAAATGCTTCTTGTTTTGCTTCCATTTATTAATTTATTATGTTTTATTTCAATTTAATTAGTTAAATATATAATGCCTCTTAATTAACTCATATGATTATAGAGTAAGTAATTTAATTATTTAATTCATATGATTAAATAACAAGATAATAATTATAACATGATCATCATCTATAGATCAGAATGGGTAGATCTCCTTGTTGTTCTAAAGATTTTTCCTTCAACCGTGGGGCCTGGACTACCAAGGAAGACATGATTTTGAGAGAATATCTCACAAATCATGGGGAGGGACCATGGAGTTCTATACCCATAAAAGCAGGTAAACTAAAGTAAATGAATTGCTTCTCATTCGTTTTGAAAAAGATTAACTTTTTAAGCTATGTTATTGAAAAAAAACTGGTTTTTCAAGTTTGAATCGAAGTGGAAAGAGTTGTCGATTGCGATGGATGAACTATCTTCGTCCAGACATTAAGCGTGGAAACATTCCTGTCGATGAAGAGGAACTCATTATTCGATTGCATGGACTCCTTGGCAATAGGTATAATATTATCTTCTTCTTTATGATCCATCATTGAATGTGAGCTGAAATATACAAGAAAAAATATCAGAAGTAATTTTAATATTATAATATTAATCATCCTAGAAAATAATTAAAGCCAAAATAGGATAGTTTAGAGTATCTCTATTGAACCTATCAACCCGAACAACATTCTTAAATATTATTCAGTTGAAGATAAATTTGTTTTGTAATAAGTCACATTGGAACTAAAGATGTGTTGATCTTATAGGGTCATTCGCACAGTGGTAGAGCACTCCAGTAGCAAATGGAAGGTCCTAGGTTCAAGTCTTAGATGGTCTATGAAAAGCTCAACATGATATAAGAGCTAGGTCAGATTAGGAGCCCCAAGCATTCTATAGAGTGGCTCAAGGGGGGTGTTTTGTAATAAGCCACCTTCAAAACAAAGATGGGTTAGTCCTATAAGGCCAACAGCTCAATGATAGAGCACTCTAATAGCAAATGGAAGGTCCTAAGTTTGAGTCCTAGCTGATCCATGAAATACTTAATAAAATTTTGGTCAATTTAAACTCACCCATTGAAATCTATCTACTGCATCCATCATCTTGAAAATGGATAAAAGTTTCCTTTGGTCTTAATCCTTCTCTAGTGAAAGTTTCAGTAGAGATAACCACCCCAAACATTGGAACTTAGTTTGACTAGGCAGTTCATTGTAGTAGAGTTACAATATGATAAGTAATGGTATTTTTCAAATTGTGTTAAGTTATGATATTACTAAAGATTCAATTGTGTGGTTTTCAAGTGAAACCTATTGATTCATTCTTTGTGAGAAGTGATTCACATGAACCCATCCCTCATGAGAATGAAAGGTCCACTTAACACTCATTGCTCACAAGCTTCCCAAAAGATCACCCATCCCACTATACTTAACCATGAAATTTCCCAACACCTTTTGAGCATAACACATTGTTTAATGTTATATGCAGATGGTCCCTGATCGCCGGACGACTGCCTGGTCGAACGGATAATGAAATAAAGAACCACTGGAACACAAAACTAAGCAAGAAGTGCCTTCCACGCAACCAGCCTCTACCAAAGCCCAACACAAAATCAAATCTTGCTCCTTCTGGAGATGATCATATCCTGAAATCTACTCTAGTCAAAGCAAAGGCGGTTAAATTATCAAGGTGCTGCAACAGATATGGAGGCAGTAGCATTTCAGATCATCAAGACTTGAATTCCCCTGTTGATGCCAAAAATATGAAGAATTCCAAATCGTCATCGGAGCTGGTAAAAGAGAATGACTCTGGTTTCATCGACGTTGGAATTCAAAAAAGTACTGCTCGATTGGGATTTCCATCCATGCAAAATATTGATCAATTTTCTCTTCCTTTCATACCCAATTTAGTCGACTGGCAATTGCTACCTTCTAAGCATCGTACGGAAAACGAATCTGAACCATCAGAGAGTTTATTATATTTCAAGCAACTGCAAACTGCGGACATTGGTTTTCTCTCTTGCCCATACTATTATCTGGACGATCTCAGAATCGAAGGATTCGAAGCAAGGCCTGGTAAAAGCTTGGAACAAGGAACGGAGGGAATCTACAGAAGTTCTCAGCAGTATGGTTGGTTAGATGGATTACAATATTTCTAGATGTCAATCCAGCAATCCTCAAATCGACCACTGTTCGAATCAGAGGATTGGAATAAAAGAAATCACAGAACTGCTAATGATCTTAAACCATTTTAAAATAAAAATAATACAGCCACTATTGATAATTTTTTCTATCTTCAATTATATTCAACCTTATGTAATGCTTTACCAGAAGTTCAACTCAACTGTAGAATTTTTGTCAATCTCATTGACCCATATTTGCTTTTTCACACAATATATCATGGAGGTGTACGTCATAGCAGGAGAAAGCTTTTTGCAGTAGTAGGGATTCTAATTGATACTGTCCAAGTTAATCCTGTTTACATTTAAGAAAACATGCAATCTCCTGGTGAGACGAATTTTTATTTTGTCATGGTGTGAAAGAAATAAGAAACACATTGAGTATTATAATGTTAGCCGAGAATCTTGACTGGTCGGTTCAAGTGAAATCTTTTGACTACAGTTGTTGGGTCTTTTCACAGTTCATGCGGATCTTGTGCGCTTTGTCTGGATGGGATTCGAATCAGGAATCTCGTGTTGTGGTGTCCAAGTGCCTTGAGTTTTTAAACAAATTTAAATGAAAATCTAGTAGCAACTGGACCCTTAACTTCAATGAGCACGCTCATAATCGATTAGAGTTTTAAAAAGACAGAAAAAAAATTGGATTTTGATTCTGTAGTATATTTTATGATTACATTTTCAATCATATTTTATGATCTATCATCAAGATGAGTTAGGGTCAAAGAAGAAAATTGATCACGGGGTATGATTCAAAACATAATGATAAAAAATACTACACATTAAAAATTCAGAAGTTTTACATAATGATAAAAAATACTATACATTAAAAATTCAGAAGTTTTACTATATTGATATCATCGACTGTCAAAATTTCATGTTTTTAAGAGAGAAAATATTGTTTCGCTCAATTTACTTATTTAAATTATATGTATTTTTTATAGAATACAAATGAGTGAAATGATTTTTATTGTAAAATAGTACAAGAATAATTAAAGCTAAAAATTATATATCATAACTGACATTGTATTGTTTGAAATTTATTAAAATTAAATTATATCATGTTTAATATTTTGAATTCCATATCATAGCTGATCTCAACATGAATGTACCTTAGAAGTTGTGTTAGAATTGAAACATACTTCTTCATAGAGTTTAAAATTTTCCATCATAAAAGGGTTTAGTGGTGGAAAATTCCACTAGCTACAAGAAGGTTCTAAGTTTGAATTTTAAGTTTTCTAATATTTTCATTAATGTACCTATAATTACTAGTAAAACAATACAACTTTTACCATAAAGTAACAAAAAAATAATTAAAATTAAAATTTACATAAAAAAACATTTAAAATAGTTCAAATAATTTTTACGTGTGATAGTGTACATACACTCCAAAATCTTGAGAATGAATTTACATATTTTTATTGTTTAATGATTTCAACTCTTTTAATGAATATCACAAACTAATCAATTAACTCAATATATCAATATCACAAACTAATTCCTCTTAAAAAAAATTATAATATATGAGAAGTGACATGTATGAGATATATGTATGCCTTTTGCATTTTATGAGTTAATCCATTTCAAATTGTAAATCTACAAGCATGGTTGGGAAACTCAATCAGTTGGTTGTGGCTTTAGAGATGCAATTCTTCATGTTGCTACCGTTGAACACACATTCTATTGGTTTCTATTACACCCACTTATGTGAATGGAATAGGAGGTTGCGCTTTAGCATCTCATGTGTTTTTCTTTGCTACCATGTTGAGACAAGTGAGTTCAATTTCTATCTCTACCACGTAGGGCTAATGTGAACTTATGCTTCTACTTGTGAACGTGTTCTTCTACACATATCAAAGTGTTGGAACAGTTGAAGGATTTTCTTTTGCTATCATTTAACTATCTTGGATAGCTTTTTTTTCCTTAAGAAGTTTTTATTTTAGCATGGAAAATTTGTCCCTTAAATTTTTATTTATTCACGATGATAGTTGTATAATGATAATCAAAGGGATTGTGGTCAATTGGTAGGACCATTTATTTTTATGTTGGAGATCAAGGTTCAGCTCTCCCTAAGATCTTATAGCAGTTGTAGGGAATGTTGGAGTGATATTCCTACTCCAATGATAATGTACAATAGGTTATAGGTGATAAAGCAAGAATAAGGAATAAACCCTACAAGTAGTTGATAATGTACAATAGATTGTAGGTGGTAAAGGAGGAATAAGGAATAAACCCTACAAGAAGTTGTGAGGACAAAGGATGAAGTAGATGCATTAGAAGAGGAGAAAGAAGGTAAGAAGATACAGAAGAATTTAATTCAAATGAGTGTCATAGAAATAGGAGTTTGAATTTATTGCAACAGCATCTCCTTTAATAGGTAGAGTATTATTTAAAGTGGTATCCCTGTAAATGAATTGTATGGGATGTGAGTCCTATAAAAAATCCTCACAATTAAAAGGTGAAGGCCCAATAAGAACCCCCACAAATTAATCTAAAAAATATTAATTGTGTAATGATAGGCTTCTCCCATCATCTTGAATTTGGCCAACTTTAATTTGGACTTAATTAATAAGTGCATTCTACAATAGTATTTGAAGACTCTATACGATTGTGAATTGATTATGTCCAACCTCACATAGAGATTTGAGAAATCATGCATCCCAATACTATTCCAATTCAAACACACTTAATCATAATAAGAAAACTTATCACCTTTGAGTAAATAATCATAACACATTGTTTAATGTTACATACAGATGGTCTCTGACGACTATCTGATCGAACAGATAATGAAATAAAGAACTACTGGAACACAAAAATAAAACAAAAATTTCCTTCACACACAACCAACCTCTACCAACACCCAACACAAAATTAAATCTTGTTCCTTCTAGAGACAATCAAATCCTGAAATCTACTCTCATCAAAGCAAAGGCGGTTAGATTATCAAGGTGCCCCAACAGATATGGGGACAGTAGCATTTTCTCTGGTGCCCATACTATTATTTGGATGATCTCATAAGCGAAGGATTCAAAGCAAGGCCTGGTAATAGCTTGGAACAAGGAAAAGAGGGAATCTACAGAAGTTCTCAGTAGCATGATTGGTTAGATGAATTACACTATTTCTAGATGTCGACCCTACAATCCTCAAGTCGACCACTGTTTGAATCAGAGGATTGGAATAAAAGAATTCACAAAACTACTAAAGATCTTAAACCGCCTAAAAATAAGAAATAAGATAGCTGCCATTGAAAACATTTCTATCTTCATTTTTTAAATTATATTGAACCTTGTGTAATGTTTTACCAGAAGTTCAACTCAACTGTATATTTTTTTTCAATCTCATTGACCCATATTTTCTTTTGTTAATTTCTATAACCTAGCAACAAATTAATTGCTCAATAAATTCACAGAAAGAAATCTAATTTATAACAATTAATACAACTGGGTTAATTAACAACTACTAACAGCGGAAGCAAAAATAACAATAAGCAAATCACAAAAAGACAATAACACAAATTTACCCAGGAAACCCCAATGCGGGGAAAAACCTACAAATGTTGTATCTTCTATTCAACCTAACAGTAAACTTTTCTTTCAAAAATACAATATGAGTTTGCTACAACAATCTTACATTTATAGAGCCTAGCTACTTTACTTAGTGTGCAAGGAAAGAATCTTTCCTTGCTTTCTTTGGCTTTAATTACACATAAAATCACTCTTGGGTTTATCTTATCCTCACGAACTCAAAAACATTATATTAAAGAATAGAAATCTTGTTGTTGCTAAAAATCCAACTCGAATTTTTTTAAAGCATTTCTAACTCGAGTTGCTTTAAAGTGATTTAAAGTATATCCAACTCAAGTTACTTTAAAACAAATCCATATCCCACCTTTCGAGCTACAAAATTCAACACTCCCTCTTAGCGAGGAAGGTGTTCTGCACAACACCCAACTTGTCCCTGAAGAACTCAAACTTTCTCTTCATCAAGGCCTTCGTCAGGATATCTGCTATCTGTTTGTCTGTAGGAATGTAATGGAGTTTCACTATCCCCTTCTCCACACAATCTCTGATGAAGTGGTACTTGATCTCAATGTGCTTTGACTTGTCATGAAACATTGGATTCTCAAAGAGTTTGATACAACTCTGATTATCACAGTAAATGACTGTAGGATCCAACTCCTAATCAACTAGCCCAGCTGGAAGTTTCTGAAGCCAAATAGCCTCACATGTAGCCATACTGGCTGCCATATACTCAGCCTCTGCAGAACTCAGCGCAACTGACTTTTGTTTCCTGTTGTACCAAGAGACTGCTCCTAATCCCAAACTGAAACTACACCCTAAAGTGCTCTTTCGATCAGCTGTACTGCCTGCCCAATTTGCATCAGTAAACCCCTTGAGCTTCACTCCATCTTGTTGAACATACTTCAGCCCATAATCAACTGTGCCTCGGAGATATCTCAAAACATGCTTCGCAGCTATCCAGTGCACACGTTTAGGTTCCACCATAAACTGACTAAGTGAGTTCATTGCAAAATAGATGTCTGGCCTAGTGTTGACCAGATACATAAGAGAGCCTATCAATTGTCTGTATAAAGTCAGGTCCACTGCCTCTGATCCAAAAGCATCAATCTTCTTCCAATTGGTCACAAGTGGCATTGACATAGGCTTACAATTCTCCATTTTGAATCACTTCAAGATATCAATTAAGTACTTCCCTTGTCCAAGGAAGATCTCTCTGTCTTTTTGCCACAACTCCAATCCCAGAAAGTAGTGCATCAACCCCAAATCCTTCATCTCAAACTCTCCTACAAGATCCCACTTGCAATGTGCTATGAGCTCCTCTGACCCTGTGAGAAATAGGTCATCAACATTTAACACCAATATGAGAAGTTCGCCCTTCACCTAAACATAGTACAGGTTTGGATCTGCCTCACTTTTAATGAAGCCCACACTCTGCAAGTAACTGTCAATACCTGAATACCACGCTCTAGGAGCCTGCTTGAGTCCATACAGTGCTCTTTTCAACCTGCATACATGAGAATCCCTCTCATGTGCTTCAAATCCTTCTAGCTGCTCTATGTAAATCTCTTCCTCAATCACTCCATTGAGAGAGGTCATTTTTACATCCATCTAGTGAATCCTCCAACCCATTTGTGCTGCTACAAAAATGATAGCTCTTATGGATGAGTACCTGGCTACTGGAGTGAAAGTCTCGTCATAGTTGACTCCTTCCTTCTGAGAAAACCCCTTTAGCCACAAATTGAGCTTTGAACTTCTCTACACTACCATTTGCAGCATGCTTAATCTTATGCAGCCATCTCGAGCCCACCACAGACTTATCTTTTGGTCTTGGTACTACCTCCCACACACTGTTCTTCATGATGGAAGAATACTCTTCCACCATGGCATCTCTCCACACTTGGTGCTTGGATGCCTCCTAAAAGCTGGAAGGTTCTACTTCAATTAATTCACTCATAAGTGCCACATACTCTGAATAACGTTTGGGAGCCCTTCTCTGTCTGATTGAATCTTGAGGATCACCTACATATTATTGAGCCTCTCTCAATGTCTGCTCAACTACCCTGTTTCTCTTATTTTCTGTAATAGGAATCTGAGGTTGAGGAATTATTGATTCCTCCTTCTGATTACCCTACTTGGCCTGCTCACTCTGCTCTCCAACTTGCATGACTGAATTTTGAGGAAATTTTGCTTCCTCAACTGTGGTTGATTGCTCCCCCTCATTCATCAAGTTGCTATATTTTTGAAGAGCCCTCTCTTCCTCGAACTTTACATCTCTGCGAACAACTATTTTCCTGAGAGCAGGAATGTAAACCCAATAAGCCTTAGAAGTTTCACTGTACCCAACAAGGATACCCTTCTCTGCAGTAGGTTCCAACTTGGTTCTCTTCTCAACAGGAATGTGACAATACACAAGGCATCCAAAGATGCGAATGTGCCCCAAGTCTGGTTTCTTACTAGAGAACGCCTCTTTTGGAGTCAACTTGCCCAACACTTTGTGAGGGCTCCTATTCTGCAAATACACAGTTGTGTTGCAAGCTTCTGCCCATAAGAACCAAGGCATATCCTAATCATGAAGCATGTCCTTGGCTGCTCCAACTATAGCCCTGTTCTTCCGTTCAGCAACCCCATTTTGCTGAGGGTTGTACGAAACTGTCAACTCTTTCTTGATACCTTCCTGGGCACAGAAATGTTTGAAGGAATTCGAGGTATACTCGCCTCCATTATCAGACCTCAGTATCTTGATCTTCTTCCCAGTTTGGTTCTCCACGAGAGCCTTAAACTCTTTGAACCTACTGAAGACCTCATCTTTATTCTTCATGAAATATATCCACGTCTTCCTGGAGAAATCATCAATGAAGGTAACATAATAAGTATCATATACATTCAAGGATGTTTTTAACATAGGTCCACACACATCTGAGTGTACGAGATCCAAAATCCCTTTAGATCTAGTGTCACTATTTGGAAAATTGGTCTTGGCATATTTCCCAAGTGCACAGCCTTTGCACACCTCATGCTTTTCTATTTTTATCTTAGGCAGCCCCGTCACTATTTCCTTAAGAATATTAAGTGCTCCATGGTGAAGGTGATCCATCCTCATGTGCCACAATTCTCCTATCCCTTTACAGCTACTAACCAACGAATGTGTTGGCTCAAACTGTAACCGAAACAAGCTGCCATGCTTGACTCCAATCACTTTTGCAACCTTGGAATCTTTGGTACGAATATAGACTTCTCCCCTCTCAAAGGTCACGATGTAACCCTTGTCTTCCAAAGCAAAAACTAAGATTAAATTCTTTGTCATGCCAGGGACATACAACACATCCTCCACCAACAAAGGTTTTCCAGACTCCCTCTGAAACTTGACAATGTCAATACCAGTTGCATGGTACTTGGCATTATCTCTGAGCTCAATATAGAAATCCAACTTCTTCTCCTCCAACTTGGTGAAACATTCTCTGACTCCCGTCATGTGGCGAGAAGCCCCACTGTCAATATACCATACCCTATTGGCAATTGAACTTGAGAGACAGGCAACGAGTGAAAACTCATTCTCAAATCGTGATGCAAACTTGTCCACCTCTGTTGTAGCAGCAACTAATAACAGCGGAAGCAAAAATAACAATAAGCCAATCACAAAAAGACAATAACACAAATTTACCCAGGAAACCCCAATGCGGGGAAAAACCTGCAAATGTTGTATCTTCTATTTAGCCTAACAGCAAACTTTTCTTTCGAAAATAGAATATGAGTTTGCTACAACAATCTTACATTTATAGAGCCTAGCTACTTTACTTAGCGTGCAAGGAACTTAGAATCTTTCCTTGCTTTCTTTGACTTTAATTACACATAAAATCACTCTTGGATTTATCTTATCCTCACAAACTTGAAACATTCTATTAAAGAATAGAAATCCTATTGTTGCTAAAAATCCAACTCGAATTGTTTTAAAGCATATCTAACTCGAGTTGCTTTAAAGTGATTTAAATCATATCCAACTCAAGTTGCTTTAAAACAAATCCATATCCCACCTTTCGAGCTAGAAAAATCAACAGCTTTCTCTTGCTCAATATCAAAGATCTATACATCATAACAGGAGAAAGCTTTTTGCAATGGTAGGAATTCTAATTGATACAGTCCAGGGTAATCGTGTTTACAATTAAGAAAACGTGGAATCTCCTCGTGAGAGGAATTTTTATTATTTTTATTTTGTCATAGTGTGAAAGGAATACCTAGAAACAATCTCTGAATATTATAACATTAGCCCAGAATCTTGAGTGGTCATTTTCAATGAGATCTTGTAACTACAATTGTTGGGTCTTTTCACAGTTCATGCAAATCTTGTGCAGTTTTTTCGGATGGGATTCAAATCAGGAATCTCGTGTTGTTGTGTCGCGTGCCTCAATTTTTTAAGCAATTTTAAAGGAAAATATACTAGCAATTGGATCCATAGCTTCAATGGGCATGTTCATAATTCCTTTTCATCTTTCAATAGAAAAATAATTAGAATTAAGAATGCTGAAATTATATATGTTTAAAGTTTATTAGAATTAAATCATATCATGTGTCGAATATTTTGATTTCATATCATAGTTGATCTTAATGTGAATGTATTGTAAAGGTTGTGTTAGAATTGAAACATACTAACATGAATGTATCTTAGAGGTTGTGTTAAAATTGAAACATACTTCTTGATAGAATTTGAAATTTTCCATCATAAAAGATGTTTGTCTTATTTTGACTCAACCAAAATTTAAACTTTTTATGTAAGTTAGAGAATATTATCACGTGTTAAACACCTCTGTCAAGTTAGCCTTAATTGTGAATGTTCTAATCATCCTTGAACAATCAAGTCACTCTGAGTTGCAAAATGATAGTTTCACAAGTTTTCCGCACCAAATTTTTGTAGCTGCTCATCTTGAAGAATGGTGTACCTAATCAAGTTTGTGTGAAATTTTTGCCTTATACTCAAATAAATTTGTGCATCAACTTTAACTGCTCAAAGAAAAGATCACACATCATTTCATTCAATACATTGAAAGTAATTATGTAGTTTAATTGGGATTCATTAAAACAATTAATCTTGGAGATCCATTTGAGTTGAAAGTAATTATGTAGTTTAATTGAGATTCATTAAAGCAATTAATCTTGGAGATCCATTTGAATTGGGATACAATTATTGTACAGGGACAATTATGCCTCCATTACACATGATGTAATTTTTTGAGATGAAAATCCTTTCCATTTGAAATTTTAAAATAATATTTTTTTTCCTAAGAATTTAGGAAACAATTAAATTTAAAATTATATAAAAGACTGAACAAAAATATTCAATATCAATTTTTTATTGATAATATAGAAAGTTATGAATTGTCTTTTTTGGAGCATGTTGACGAACTCAATCAAAAAAAATTATAAGTTAATACTGCTCTTTGTAAGAGATTTTTAGAGTTTATTGAACTTCAAGTCATTAAAATATTATTTTTCAAAGAGTTCATGGGTTCGGAAACCCTCCAAAATCCGACATTACGTGACCTTTTGTTAAGTTCAAAATTATGAAAAGTTCTCAAAATGCATCAATTTTCGAACAATTAACAAGTTCGTGAACTCTCCAAAACCCTGAAATTATTTCAAATGTTCTCCTTTCAACATTTTTATTGAGCATGAACTTTATAGGGGATTCAATAATAGTTTTAGAGAATTCATTAGTTCGGTAGAATGTTTCAAAGAAATGTTGTATCGTACAATGGAATGATTGCCAGATAGTTGCATCTGTTGAATGGACTTGGAAACTTGCATGCAGATGTTACTCGCAGGTGCCCTAGTCGCCATGACTAATTGGGAGTTTCAAAATGGTGTAGATTTAACAATAGAATTAGATATTATGTGAACTGTTCAACAAGATACCTCAAAGAAATGTCATCTCCTACAATATAATGATTGTTGGGCACAAGTTTAATTATTAAATGAGGTTGTAAGGAACATCATGAAATTATAGAGCTTTCAAAATTTTGATATATTGAAAGGCTTTAAAAATTTATAAGTAAATACATTTGGTCTATATAAATCCAAACTCAACCATTGTTGGCTTTATCCCTATGTGTACCAAAATAAGAGCTTTGGAACAACTTGTGAATAGCTCTTCAAAGAAAGTTTAAGAAAGATAATTGTCAGTTTGAGCGCCCCAAACAAGCATGTCTACACAATGTGGAAGTATACACAAGGTATGCTAATTGTTCAACAATTTCTTTTAAAGATAGGTTGTCTCTACTTGACTGTTAAGAACATTGATACAGAGGGTGTTATTTTAAGGAAGTAGAAAATTATGTAATGAATGCTCTTGAATTAGTGGATTCTAAATTGAGAAATGTAATTGTTGAAGTGGTAGATAGAGCTAAGGAAATTAAGGAAAAAGTTATTGAAGAAATAAATGATCGAGTGGAGATATCTCACAAAGAAGTGTAGGGATTAATAGAGTCAATAGGATGGATATTGTGGATGGAAAAAATGCAAGCTGCGTGCGGCCTGTGTGCAAGCTAGGGCAGGCGCGCCCTAGCTTGTTTCTCTGTAATTCCTGTTCGCTGGGGTTGTTTTCTGCTCTCGGGGGGGCGTGGGGGGTCTGTTTCTTCTTTCCTATGTTAGGTTCTCGTTTGTTGGTGGGCACAGTCTTTTCTTCTTGTGCAGTCTGGGCGCGTTTCTTTCTCCTTCTGTTCTTTGCCCTCCCTGCTGTGGATTTTGGGTGCTGTGGTGTGGGTTTGGAGGGGTTTTGGTGGGCGGAGGTGGAGCTTGCTTCTCTTGCCTCTCTTGTTCTTGCATGCTCGTTTTTGGGCACTGTTTTGGCTTTGGCCTCTCGTGGAGGTGTAGGGTGTGACCCTTGTGCATAGTTTCCATGGCTGCAAAAGTGCCTTCGGAGGAAGTTGCTGAGAGGATGGAGGTGGGTGATGGGGCGTCTCTCCCATCTTCTTCTGTAGCGGGTTTGACAAGATCTGGAGCCTTTAAGATGCGGAAAATAAACGGTTGCTTGGAAAGGTCTCAAGTTCGTCCTGTGTTGGTGATCCAATCGAAGGCCGTCGCTGATGATTTGGAGTACTACAGTAATCATGTTTTGATTTGTAAATTTATGGGGATGAGGGTTTCCCTCTCTTTTCTTGACACCTGGATCCGCAAGACCTGGTCTTCGGAGGGTGACTTTGAAATATTGCTGGCTGCTAATAATTTATTTTTGGTGGACTTCTCATGCATTTCCGATCGAAATAGGGCTTTTGAAGGGAGGCCTTATTTTTATAACCAAGTAGGTCTTTTCATAAAGCCTTGGCATGTAGGCTTTAACTCAGCGGAAGAATTGCCTTCTAGGGTCCCAGTTTGGGTCCGTCTTCCCCGGCTACCACTCGAATGTTGGAGAAGTGATATATTGCAATCAATTGCTTTGTTGTTGGGCAGACCTATTGGCCCTTCTTAGCAAACTTTAGATAGGAGGATATTTTCTTATGCGAGGGTTTGTATTGAGATTGACCTGAGTCAGCCTCTGCCTGATTCTATTGATTTGACCGTTGGCTCTAGCTCATGGACTCAGCCGTTGGATTATGAAACGTTGCCCTTTCGGTGTCGATTATGTCATGAGTACGGTCATCTGTTGCGGAGGTGTCCTAAAGCTTCTGGTGCAAGGGGGTTTCAGTAATGCGAATCCACAATCTAATCCAAGTATGGAAAAGGGTAAGACTCCCATGCAGGGAGGGACTGAGGACAAGGATGGGTTTGTTCCAGTTAAGTCTCGCAATCGTGGACGGGGTCTAAAGAGACCTTTCAAGGAGAGGCAGGAGGGGAATACCCTCAATAGATTTGAGGTCTTAGATGATTTAGTTCAAGAAGAAGGGTTCTCAGCTGACATGCAGATGGTGGATGGATCTGGCTCTAAGGAGTTGGTTGAGGTTCAACCTTCGGTCATCCCTGGAATGGATCTCCATGGTGACCAGGATCCTCAGATGGTGTCTGGTTTATCTCCCTCTGCTCTAGCTCTCGGTGTTGGGGGTGGGGGGGTTGTTGATTCTGGTGGCCCCTTTGGTGCTAGTAAGGTTAGCTCGGAGGCTCGGGATAACCCGGATTTAGGTAAGTGTAAGCCTTCTTCCTCTATTCTGGGTGTGCAACAAAAATCTTTTAAGAAAGGGGTTCCTGAGAAATCAGTTAAGGTTGGTCGCAAAAAGGACCAAGAAAAGGTGAAGCTTGCTAGAGAGACATTGGTGGAGGCTGGTTCGGTAAAGACCATTGATGCTCACTTTTCCCAACCCCAACGATGATAGTTCTTTCTTGGAATGTGAGGGGTATGAATAGCATCCCTCGACAAAAGGCTATTCGAGATTTGATCCGCATTCATTCTCCGGATATGATTTTCTTGCAGGAAACTAAGTTATCAGTGGATAGTATGTTGGGTGTGGCTCCTAAGATTTGGGGTCGTGGCCAATGTCAGTGTGTGGGTGCTTTTGGTAATTCTGGTGGAGTGGCTTGTTTCTGGGATCCCTGAAAGGTTAGTCCAATTTGGTGGATCTCCTGTAAGAGTTCGATTTCTTGTGTTGCTTCTCATTTAGAGTCGGGGGAGAAAGTTATTTTCTCTAATATATATGCTTCGATTGATTTACAAGGTAAAGCTCAGCTATGGGATCATGTTAGGTATGTGAGGTCTTTGGATCCTTACTTGCCTTGGATCCTGGCTGTGGATTTTAATGCCGTCATTTCTTTAGAAGAGAAGAGAGGAGGTAGTGCTCGTTTGGAGCCTTCCTCTAGGCTCTTGCAGGATAATATGGCTCTTTTGAGGTTAGTTGATGTCAAGCCAACTAATGGTGTCTTCACATGGAACAATAGGAGAACTGGAGATGCTGCTATTTCTGAAAGACTAGATAGATTTTTGGTGTCCAGTTTTTGGATGGGGGACAGGTGGATGATTAGCTCTAAAATATTGGATTGTCGAGGCTCTGACCATTGGCCAATTAAGCTTGCAGTTGTTGTGCCTCAATGATGTGCTAGACAGACTTTCAAGTTCCAACTCATGTGGCTCCGGGAGGAGTCTCTTCATGATATGATTCCTAGCTAGTGGGATCTTGGGAAGCCAGCTTATGGCACTGCCATGTACTCATTCTCAAAGAGGTTACAGTACATCAAATACAAGTTGAAAAGATGGAATAGGCAACATTTGGTAATTTGTTTCATGAAAAAAAGAAGGCTCAGGATAACCTGAACTTAATCACCAGGCAGATTCGTGATCAAGGCCTAACTGAAGAGTTGAGTTTGTTGGAGATTGCTGCAACAAAAGAGGTAGAGGAATGGGAGTTACGAGAAGAAATTTTTTGGAAACAAAAGTCTCGTATTGAATGGCTTCAGGCTGGTGATAGGAATACTTCTTTTTTTCACAACTCAGTTAAAGCCCGGAGGCAAGGTAATGTTATCTCTTCTCTTGTTTTGTCTAATGGGGAAATTTTGTCCTCTTCTGCTGCTATCTCTGCGGAATGTATTCAGTATTTCTCTTCATTATTTTCTGAGGACTCGCCTCCAGCTGAGGAGGCTAAAACAAGGATTTTGAATTGTATCCCGCAACTGGTGTCTAATGAAATGAATGAATCGTTGCTTTCTCCTATTACCTTGTTGGAGCTTGAGAATGTTGTGTTCCAGATGAAGAAAGGTAAAGCTTTGGGGCCTGATGGATTCCCTGTTGATTTCTTTCAGGAGTTTTGGGAGGTGGTTAAGTTGGACCTCTTAGAGGTGGTTAAGGAATCTTTTATGAATAAACAAATGTTGAGGTCTCTTAATGCAACTTTTTTAGCTCTCATTCCAAAGAAGGAGGGGGCTAATTCTTTGGATCTTTTTCGGCCTATTGCATTATGTAATGTTGTTTATAAGATTATTACTAAGTTGATTGCTGAAAGGTTGAAACCTTGGCTTGGTGAGTTAATCTCTGAGGAGCAGGGGGTTTTGTTGCTGGCAGACAGATCATGGATGGTGTCGTGATTGCTGCTGAGACCATCCACTCCATGGAATCTTCAAAAGAAAAATCTATGTTTATCAAGCTGGACATGGAAAAAGTGTATGATCGCGTTAAATGGAGCTTTTTGTTTAAGATTCTTGGAGCTTTTGGCTTTGCTAGTGATTGGATTGAATGGGTTAGGAGTTGTGTTACTTCTTCCTCCTTCTCAGTGCTTATCAATGGTGAGCCCACTGAGTTGTTTGGTGCTTCTAGAGGCCTTAGACAAGGAGATCCTCTGTCGCCCTACTTATTCATCCTACTTGCGGAAGGATTGGGAAGGCTTATCCATGCTCAGGTTGCTAGCAGCTTGATTCAGCGTTGGAATTGGGGAAATGATCTTCCCCCTCAGTCTCATCTTCAGTTTGTTGATGATACTGCCTTGATGGGAAGGGCAAAGGTTGAGGAGGCTTTGAACTGTCACAATGTTTTGGACAGCTATTTGGCGGCCTCTGGGCAGCGCATTAATGAGGGGAAGTCTTTCATTTACTTCTTCCATACTCCTAAGGTTATCCAAAGGAGATTAGCTGGTATTCTTCATTTCCAAATCGGTTCTCTTCCTTTTCTCTATCTTGGAATCCCTCTTGCCATTCGTTCTCTCCCTAAAAGGTTTTGGCAAGAGACTCTTGACAAGTTTCAAAGATTGGTCAGCCATTGGACTTGCCAGTGGCTCTCATCAGCTGGAAGAGTGACTCTTCTAAAGTTTGTGATCCAAGCTCTCCCTCTTTATAGGTGCTTTGTTCTTTCTACTCCATCAAGTTTTATTCAGGATTTCGAGAGGTTGTCTCGTCAGTTCCTATGGTCTGGAAACCTTCTTCATAGAAAGTGGAGCTTGGTGAAATGGGATGTTGTCTGTAGGCCGAAGCAGGAGGGGGGTCTTGGTCTACGACAGACAGATTTGAATTGGCAGGCCTTGGCTGCTAAGCTGTATTGGTGTTGGTGTTCACAACAACATATGTGGTGGGCTAAAATTCTTACCCTCAAATATTTGGGTGTGGTGGACAGCATGGAGGTTGTAAGATTCAGTCTGGAGGGGAAAGGTTCTATGATTTGGAGTACCCTCAAACAGGGTGCCAAGCTTGTGAAACAGGGCCTTTTTTGGATTTGTAATGGGGGTCGGGAAGCTCTCTTCTGGCATGATTCCTGGGATGGGCATCCCCCTATTTTGTCTTCTCATCTCCACCTTCAGGATTTGTGCCAGATTTTTGAGGAGGCGGGTTGGTGTCATGTGGCTGACTTCAAATCTCAACATGCTTTGAGTCAGACTACTATGTCCAGGTGGAAGGACCCTCAAGATTGGCCTCCTGGGGGGGTTTTGGAGGACCGTCAAGTGCTTGCTAAGATTCTTTCGAATCGCGCCTGCAACTCTCTTCTTGGGAGAGATGTGCTTGCTTGGGGTCCTAATTTGCGAGGTAAATTTTTGGTTGCCTCTGGTTATCAGGTTTTGGATAAACAGGTCTTTGGGAGCTCTGAGGTTCCTTGGTGGAAGCATGTTTGGAATAAATTTTCTTGGCCTAAGTGTAATTTTTTCTCTTGGCT
Source organism: Sequoia sempervirens (assembly GCA_007258455.2). NCBI lineage: Eukaryota > Viridiplantae > Streptophyta > Pinopsida > Cupressales > Cupressaceae > Sequoia > Sequoia sempervirens. The sequence goes on from VDFB02353493.1 coordinate 66,476,357, forward strand.
CGTTGTCCTAGGTAAGTGTCTTACTTGGGACAATCTTTGGAAATGGGGGTTCCAGGGCCCTTCCATGTGTGTTTTGTGTGGTCAGTATGAGGAATGCTTCTCGCATCTCTTTTTTCAGTATTCCTTTGCTAAGGATATTTGGCATCATTGGTGGAATCTCTGGAGCTTACCATGTTGCCATGTCTCAGCCTTGGATGATTTTTGGAGGAGACAAGGATCATCTCCTGCCAAAACCTCTTTTCTTAAAATTGCTTGGAGAATTGGCCCTAGTTTGATTGTTTGGCATGTTTGGTTGGAGCGCAACAGACGAATTTTCTTGGATAAGAAATTGGTCTTGGAACAACTTTGGAGGCGGATTCTTGGGGCTCTACAGGAGACTTTGTCTACTAAGTGTGATTTGTCTATGCCAGTTGATCCTGGAGACTTGGGTGTTGTTAATTCCCTGGGTCTTGTTGTTGGGGATAGGCAAAATTTGGGTAGTGTGTATCATAGTCGTGGGCGTGAGAGGGTGGCTCGTGATGGCTTCTGGTGTCTGCCTGCTCTTGGGGAGCTAAAAATCAATATTGACGGGTCATCTAGGGGTAATCCTAGGCATGCTGGAGTTGGTGGTATTGGTAGAGATAGCTTGGGAGTGGTGGTGTTTTTCTTTTCTATGTATCGTGGTTTGCATACCAATAATCTTATGGAGGCTAGTGCTATCCTTATGGCAATTGAGCGTGCAATTGGCCTTGGGTGGCGGCGGATCGTTTGTGAGTCTGATTCTCAGGTGGTTATTGACATGTTGCATAAGCGGCAGTTGGAGGATATGAATTGGTAGCTTGTTGTGGTTGTCAAGCAGATTATTTCTATGTGCTCTTCTCTGGAGTCCATTGTTTTCTGTCATATTTTGCGAGAATGGAATAGGGTTGCTGATGGACTGGCTAGATGGGAGACAGAGAGGACTAATTATTGGTATGTGGATGGTTGGGGCAATCTTCCTAATGACATGGCCCCTATTCTTGAGGAGTGGGTTGCTAAGGATATGAGGCGCTTCTTGGGTGTGAATTAATTCTTGTTTTGTTGGGCCCTTTGTGGCTTCTTTCTTTTGCCCTTGTAATGTTGTTCTGATTCAATAAAGTTTTTACCCTCTTTCTTTTAAAAAAAAAAAACAGAGTCAATAGGACACATTGAATATAAAGTGTCAATGACAAATACAGTTACAATTGGGGTAGAGCAATCTAACACTAAAATGTTAGTAATATTTGTTAGAATTGTGAATAATCATGAGATGCGGGATGAAACAATGAACAAAAACACCTTTCATGCAAAGAGAGTTATAAATAATGATTTCCTTATCCTTAACAAGAAAAATTTATAGAATGAACCTCAAGAATTTTCAAGGAGATCATCAGATCAAGAGTAGATAATACAATGAGGGTGAGTGTTTTATAGGAGCAACCCTAAATGATAGAGGGATTAGATTATGACAAGTGTCAACATCTTATGTGATGAGATGAAATGATCTAATAAAAGCTCACTCTAGTTAACAAAAGACCACTCCTAAGTTTTGTATACATCCAAAAATGGTCTGGAGAAAATTAATTAAATACTAGTTATTTAATTATTTAAATCTTTATTTCCTCTACTTGTAAATAAATTACAAAATTTATTTATATAGTTCATATTTCTTAATTCTTCTTATCTAAACCACTTTCTTCATGATTTAATTAAGTAATCAAATTTAACTAATTTTTTTTATTTGATTAATTCTCTCCAACTAAATTTGAATTTTTAAAATTGGAATTTAGTCACATTTCTCCATATTTTTCTAAATTCCTTCCACCTCATCTTTCACCTCACCATGTGTCACATGAAATTAAGTATTTCTAATTTCTAAATGGGCATTTATCCTCAACAATTTTAACAACCTCAGAGACATGGCTTATCCTTTCCATTTATTCTCTTCTACACTTGGTAAGCTTGTTCTATTAAAGGGAACAACTTCCCTGACTCTCTCTAACCTCTCCGCTTCTCACCGTTGATCTCTCCAAATTGAATCTTGATCATCCATTGTTGCCACATCACTTGATGCCTTGGTGAAATATATAAATAGAAGCTCATTTACAGCTTTTCAGCAATAGAGAGCATAGCATAAATTTACTCTACAGAAATACTTTCACCATTAGTGAGCTTAGCATTGGCATTTTAGTTTAGAATTTAGCATTTGATTTCAAGTAGTGTTATAATGGCAATTTCATTTCTAGGAACTTAATTGTTGCATTATCATTATAGCATTTCCATAGCATATCCATTAGCTTAGCATTTTATCATTGCATCATTTAGCATCATTTTGTATACAGCAACATATCATTAAGCACAACATTTAGCATATCATTCATCAAATTCATCAATCATGTAGATGTAGGCATAGCTTCTTGCATTTTAGTTTAATGGCTTCTCGTTTCTTAGGTGTCATCCCCATAGTTTAGTACATACCTAAAATCTGAGAGCACTAATACAAGATCCTAAGAATAGAGGACGATGGAACGGCTTTGAGGAATCGCTTTATCAGTTGTTTTGTTAAATTTGATTTCCTTAATATAACACATTGCATCGATTGTGTGTTTAATGCTTACTTGTTTATTTTATACATTTTCACATGATACATTTTGGCACCCATCGTGGGGCCTAGCCCCTATTATTTTAACATTTTCTAGAAAGTGTGCTTATAGCCTCGGACATGAATTCTTTTGGCGCAACCGCTAATTCTTCTGGTGCACCTGAAACATTTTTCGGCGCATACACTGGCTGTTACGATGCAACCACGAGTTCCTTTGGTGCATCCAAGCCACTTTGTGGCACATCAGGGGATTTCTATAGTGCATCCATTACTTTTTGTAGCACATCTAATACTTCTTGTTTCGCATTTACTGTTTTCTATAGCGCATTCACTGCATTTTCTGGCACATCTGCCTTTTTAGCGCATTGAATTACTGTAATGGCGCATTTACTTTTCATTGCAAAAAAATTCCAGATTCTAAAAAGTGATGAATGTCTTTCTGCTGTGCAGGTTTCATAAACACTGTCAAAGACTCTGTTGAAACTCTTGAACATTGTCAAAGACAATTTATTGAAAACTACTAATAAATTTAGTGCAGGGGCTGGCGTTGATTTATTTCCTTTTGGTTAATTTAGGAATCTAGATTAATTAGGAGGGAAAGAACACCATTTTTTTGTGCTTGATGAATGGTAGGCATATGCTCTCTCTTTAACTAGGTGACCAAAAAGCTAGACCCATTCGTTTATTATTTTATTTTATCCTTAGAGGGCCTGCCTTGTGGAAAAAATTAATCACCCAAGGGAATGACCCAACCAGGAACACGCTAAACCCAAGCGACTTCCACTCGGTATATAAGTGTGGGTACTTGAGGAAAGTCCAAGTATCATGAGGATCGTTCTGACAAGAAGGGCAGCAATGGTCTCTTTCCATATGGATGATCCTCTATGAACGAAATGCCTATACTAGAACCCTTTGTTATAGCAGACCAAAATCTTTTTCTATTTACTGGTGTAGAAGGTCTAACCTTTGAAGTCGTCCCACATTTTTGCATTTTTTATTAGAGATGAGAAATATGCCATGGGAGATTCATGGGTACTGAAGCTTGGTTGACCCGAGAAGTGTGTTGTGGAGGGGAGCCAATGTGGTCAAGCTTCCAACCATTCGCTAAAAGTAGGCGTAACTAGAGTAAAATCCAAGTGGGAATCCAGTAAATATTGTCCTACATAGCCTTAGGATTCTACATGTTTGATGTGTTTTACCAATGTGTTTTTAAACAAACTTCAAACAAAACATCACACATTGGAAGTGAAAACCTTGATTCAGAAAACATCCTTTGAAACAAACAATTCTCTGACTGGAAAATTAGAAAAATCGAACAAACTTACAAGAAACTGTGACATTTTCCCAATTCAACGCATCCACTACTTATTCTAGTGCATTCACACCATTCTTTGGTGCGTCCATCTATTTTTATAGCGCGTACACTATATCTGCCAATGCATCCATCTGTTGTTATAGTGCATACACTATATCTGCCAGCGCATCCATTGCATTTTGTAGCGCATTCACCCATTACTGTAGCGCATCTACCACATACTTTGGCGCATTCAAGCTATTCTATAGCACATCCATCCAATACTTTGGTGAATTCAAGTTATTTTGTAGCGCAACCAACCAATCCTGCATCGCATCCAAGCCATTCTATAGTGCATCTTCCTTTAAGTGCATACACTAATTGTTACAGCACATCCACCAGATTTATAACCAAAAAGCTAAATTTGACCCCCTATTCGACATTTTGCACCTAGATTTAGGGATCTTTTCCATAGAGAAGTTCATTCCTTATCCCAACATTGCTTTAAACTTGGAAAAATTAGCATTTACAAGTGAAATCATTTACCTAAACTTTGATCAAACATCTAAAAGTGCCCAACCATCATCAAACCTAAATTTGATCATCAAGTTGAGTTTCACCATCAGGATTTGTCATCCTTCATCCAGAAACAACACACTTTACATCAAATTTCATTACCTTAGCCCATCAATAGAATTCATCATTCTATTCGACCTAGGTATCTATTTGGCACTCCTAAACAATGATCAAACTTTAGCAAACCTTCATCACTTGCATGCCCGTTTTAACAAGATCCCAAAAGCAAAAACTTAAGGATAAGGAACTTGAACCTCAAAACACCATGGGTGAACCAGAAGAAAACCCTTTCCACAAAATCCCTCAAAATGAAACAGATGAAACAGATGAAATAACAAAGGAGGAAATAGAACAAGCAAACCAAGATCCCAAATTTCATAAATTCCTAGAGAGGATCTTTGAAAAGGATGAAGAAAAATATCTTCTAATATTAGCAAGCCAAGGGGTCAAATTACCAAGTGATTTTGATGTCAACAAATTGAAAGAAACACCAAAGAAAATTGAAATTGAAACACAAAATGCAGATCAAATGGCTTCCCTAACAAATCAAATGAAGAACCTTCAACAACAATTACAAGACATGCGAAAAGGGACTACCAAAAGATATTTGTTGCAAGATATTTTTCCCTACCCTTTTGATAGGAATTTGAACATGATACCATTCCCATCGAATTGTGACCTCCCAAAATATGACAAATACAATGGAAAATCTAACCCCATAGACCATGTGAGGGAATTTTGAACCATGAGTCTTGAGTTTTCTCATGAAGACACCTACTTGATGAGACTTTTTCCTCACAGCTTGGGAGGCCATCATATGGAATGGTTTTCAAAACTACAGCCAGGCATAAGATCCTTTGAAGAACTTGTCAACAAATTTATCACTCAATATTCATATAACATTTCACATGAGATAACCATGAAGGATCTTTGCAATACCAAAAAAAAACAAGGAGAAGATCCTTTCTTATATTCTTACAAAGGTGGAGAAGGCTATTTGCTCGATACGCTCATCCTATACCCAAAACAAGAAAAGATGGAATTTTTTATTGATAGCCTCAACAATGAAATGAGTTATAGGTTGCAATTGCAATGTCCCCCTAGCTTTGAAAAGATGGTCAAAAACGGAGTCAAAATTGAAGAAGCTTTAGTCAAAAGAGGGGTATTGAAAATTCATAATGAAGGATCAAACAATGCTAGCTCTTCCAATCATCATAATAATAATGAGAAATCAAAATTTTGGACAAGAAACAAGAATGCCAATGATGGTGCCGCTGAAACACATAATGCCAAACTGATCTTTAATCTATCAGGAACCACAACCAAGACTATTCAAAACACCAATCAAGGCACTAATCAAAATGTTAACCAATCCAACAACCAAAATAGACACAATCAAAGTAATACCACATCTAAACCTCCACCCTATCAAACACAATCAAAGTAATACCACATCTAAACCTCCACCCTATCAAACGCAATCAAACTGCAGAAAATTCACGCCTTTGGGTCAATCACACGAATCTGAATTGAGAGAACTTCTTGCAAATAACCTTATAACACTACCTGACACTCAAGGCTTTGAACCAAAAGTAAAATCTTCATGGTGGAATGATGCTTATTATTGTGAATTCCATCGGTGCAAAGGTCATCAAACAAATAGTTGCATTCAATTGAAACACAAGATACAGGACTTAATAGATAACAAAGTCATACAAATAGGACCCCAAACAAACGTTGATCACGGAGCATTCAAAAATCCCTTACCAAATTATGAAAAAGGGGAGTCCTCTACAAATAATATTAAAGGAAAGAATGTAAACTATGTTCATGATACTATCATCCTTCATATCTCAGTAGTGGAAGATCAAATGAATGACATTGAAACCAATGACAACCAAGACATTATTGCAGCCAACAATACAATTAATGACATTCCAATTGAACATGAACAAGACATCATTACAGTTGAAAATCACATTAATGACATCAAACAAGACATGGTTGCCACTGATACTCAAATTAATGTCATTAAAATAAATGGGAAACAAGACAGCATGTTGGTAAATGTGACCACGAGAGCACAAGCCAAATATGTACTAAAAGGAAGTTTGTCTAAAACACATGTTGCCTTGTCCAATCAATATAACATAGTAGACCAATTACAAAAGATCCCGCACAAATATCTATATTGGAACTGCTCAAGATTTCACCCACCCACAAAGAGATTTTGGAAAAAGCCCTAGAGTGGACACAATAGTACCAACGGATCTGGAAGTTCATAAATTTGAGGCCATGGTGGGACATTTGACTACACCTCATTGTAGTCATGAGAAAACAATGACGCATCTATTTCTCATCCCCACAATGCCCCACTCCATATTGAAGTTCTAATTCATAAACATCATGTCAAATGTGTCCTAATAGATGGAGGAGTCGGCCTAAATATATGTACTTTAAAGCTTGTTCGTGCCCTGGGATTTTCTGAAAATGCAATAGATTCAAAGAAAAAGATTACAATAAAAGCATATGATGATGAGGAAAGATCTTCACAAGGATTGATTGTCTTACCCATTCAAGTAGGACTGATTTAGAAAAATGTAATTTGCCAAGTCTTGGACAAGGATTTGACCTACAACATACTATTGGGTCGCCCATGGATCCATGAAATGCAAGCAGTCCCATCAACATACCACCAATGTTTGAAATTCCCTTGTGGTGGCCAAGAAATAACCATCTCGACTAATTCTAATAGTCCTTAGTATTGCAACACCCTTAAATCGGTCCAAGATGTCTTTGTGCCTCATAACAGAGAAGCTTTCACTTCTATCCCTACCAATAACCAAAGCCAGTCAAATTTCTCATCAAAACCCTTGGTCACTTCCTCAAATCATGAAGGTCAATCCAGTCCCATGTCTAAACAATTTGAGAAAAAGGAAGAAGTTGCTCCTTCTACGTCCTTAAATCATGAAAGCCAATTAAATGCCTTGTCCAAACAATTTGAGAAAAAATTCCAAATCAAAGATAAAGGTGTGGGTGAATATTTCATTGAATAATCTCTATGCCTTTCACAGTTGTCTTCCCCAAAGTCATATGGGCAACCCTCAACATCAACACAATAGTCATCACAACCAGCTACACTCTTTGATGGTTGATTTGTAAAAGCAAGCACCATAGTTGATGAAGCTGAAGACAAGGATGTTCTAAATTGGCTTTATAAAGACAAAGAAGAGTCCCAAGCAACAACTGCAAATGTACAAATAGCACAATATGGAAAAGGCTTCACAATCTTAGAAAAGTTGGGATATGAGGGAAAAGGCCTTGTAGGCAAAAGAAAAGAAGGAATTTTGGAACCAATTCAACCCCTCTTAATCAATCCAAAAGACAAGACTGGTCTGGGTTATAAACAGGAGACAAAAGAAGAGATAACTCAGAGGGTGGTTGAGAGAATCTCGCAACTACAAGCTAGTGATGATCATGAAACTAATTCAAATGAATGAGTGGGATTCACTATCCGAAGAGTCTTGTCACGACAAGGACATTGATGTGGTACATAAGTATGCACTCCTACTCGAGGAGGGACAAGGTTCAGGTTCTAGACCGCTTGAAATAGGATCACAACACATTGATGACTCCAGCGAAGACAATCAAACTCGGAGTGAAATGGATAATTCGAAGGAAATTTAACTTATAGAACTCAACTTTTCTATTGGAAAAATTGAAGACATCGCCATCAAGACTCTTACTATCTCCGACCTTAACCAGTCTAATGATTCCTTACCCCTAGTACATCCTGAACTCATAGACTGGGACCAAACTGAGTCGTTCGATATCCCCACCTTTTCAAATGATGATGTCATTGTCAACTTCTCTGTTCTAACAATACCGAAACATATTCCACCATTGAACATCATAATGAAGCTTCCAAATAGGGGAGTTTCAAATCTTTCAGCTACAAAATGAATAATACAAGAAATAGATCTAATGGTGAAAATCATTCAATGGCAGTATCAGATCCAGAAAAAGTAAAAATAAAGAGTGCATCCAACGGTGAAAACCTCTCTGAGGCATCGAAGGATGGAAGATTTGACCCTCCCAAAACACTTTCAAGAAATATCAAAAGTATTGATTGATCCCACATAGTCTAAAAATATAGGCAATGCTGAAACAATGAAGACTATCCATCTAGTGGCATCTTTGATAAACCAAGAAAAACCAATCTTCCTCAAATTCTTTACAGAGAAACAAATCAACTCTGCTTGGTCATATGCTGACATTCCAGGGATTGATCTAGATCTTATCATGCACCACCTATCCTTACCACTAGGAGTAAATCCAATCAAGCAGAAGCTAAGGAAAATGCATATGCATATTGCCCTATTGGTAAAAGAAGAGCTAAAGAAATTATTGGATGCAAGATTCATCAGACCCATTGATTATGCTGAGTGGATCTCCAATATTGTACGCATCTCAAAGCCTGACAATAGCATCCACATTTTCATAGATTTTTGAGATCTTAATAAGGCTTTCCCTAAAGATAATTTTCCTCTACCTAACATAGGCATCATAGTGTACTTAACAGCAGGACATGGCATGTTGTCACTTATGGATGGTTTTTCTGGTTATAATCATATCAAGATAGCTCCAGAGGATCAAGACAAGATAGCCTTCACATGTCCGTGGGGAACATTCTGTTGGAACCTCATGTCATTCGGATTGAAGAACGTAGGAGCTACTTATCAGCGTGCCATGATGACAATTTTTTATGATATGATGCATACCTTCATGGAAGACTATGTGGACAATCTATTAGCCAAATCATACACCAGAGAAGGACACTTAGAGATCCTAGACAAAATCTTTGCCAGACTGGAGAAGTTCAATGTACAACTGAATCCAAAGAAATGTGTGTTTGGGGTGACTTCAGCCAAACTCTTGGGATATATAGTTTCAGAAAAATGCATTGAGGTAGACCCGAAAAAAGTTAAATCTATCATGGAGATGTTGCCACCCAAAAACATTAGCCAACTACGATCTCTGCAAGGGAGATTCCAATCAATCCAGAGATTTATTTCACAACTAGCATACAAGACCCATTCTTTCACTCACTTGCTACACAAAAATGTTTCTTTCCGATGGGATGAGAAATGTGAAGAGGCCTTTAACCAATTAAAACAATATCTAATGAGTATGTATGTCTTAATACCACCAGTAGAAGGAAATCCACTCCTATTATACATTGCAACAACTGAGATATCATTGGGAGCCTTGTTAGCATGAGAGGATTCAATAGGAAAAGAAAGAGCAATTTATTACATCAACAGGACACTAAATGGCTATGAAATCAATTATACATCCATTGAAAAGGATTGTTTAGCAGTAGTGTTTTCCACCCAACAACTACGACACTACATACTAACTCATACCATCAAGTTAATAGCCAAAATAGATCCACTAAAATACGTCATCAGCAAAGATAATCTAACTAGAAGGCTAGCCAAGTAGGTTATGATACTAAGTGAATTTTACATCCAATATGTGGATAGGAAAGAAATAAAAGGACAAGAAATCACAGACTAGATGGATGAAGCACCTCTACCAGATGAAATCATGTACACATTGAGTTCCCAGACGCTGATGTTCTCACCTTGACTGCACAATAGTGGACATTATACTTTGACAGATCACACACACAACATGGATCAGGGGTCAGAATCCTATTTGTCACTCCACAAGGACACACCATTCTAAAATCATACAAATTGATGTTCCCTTGTACCAACAACATGGTGGAGTATGAAGCATTAATCATTGGCATTAAAACAGTTGTAGAATGGAAAATCCCAAAATTGAAAGTCTACGGAGACTCTCAGTTGATCATTAATCAAGTCAATGATGATTATCAGACAAAGCATGAAAAACCGATGCCCTACAAAAGAATGATTGATGATTTTAAGAAATACTTTTTCAATATCAAATTTGAGAAGATTTCTAGAGTGGATAATAAAGTTGTCGATGTCATGGCCACTATTGCTTCCTTATTGCAAATTCCAAAGAAAAGAAGTCATTATGATTTCATGGTGGAATAACTACTTACCTCTGCCTATGACAATACCGGGTCCCAAGTTATATGTCACCTGGTTGATGTCGATACCTCAATCTCTAGTAAAATTTATACCTATCTAAAAGATAACACCCTTCCACCTGACCTGTCCCGAAACCAAAAATGAAACTTCATTTTCCAAGCCGCCCGACATACTCTTATCACAGATGTACTTTACCAACGAGTGCTTGATGGAACTCTCCTCCGATGTCTGGAACGCGATGAGTTTGAAATGACTTTACGAGAAGTTCATGAGGGTATTTGTGGAACTCATTCAAGGGGTTTAGCCTTAGCTAAGAAACTGCTCCGTTTAGGGTATTACTGGCCAAACATGGAGAAGGAGTCTTTTCAGTTCATCAAGAAATTCAAAAAAATTTAGATTCATGGAAACCTCATCCATGCACCAACACAAGAGCTTCAACCATTTGCATCAACATGGCCCTTTTGTCAGTGGGGATTGGATCTTGTAGGAAAAATTCACCCACTTTCGTCAAAAGGACACAAGTTTATCATCACAGCCACAGAATACTTCACGAAGTGGATTGAAGTTGTTCCCCTACTCACCATGATAGGAAAGAAAATTTCATCCTTCATCCTCAACTACATCATTTGTAGGTACAGCATCCCTCAATCCATTGTCACTGACAATGGAAGACTGTTTAAAAATCAAGACATGCAAGAATTGTGTGAGAAGTTCAATATCCAGCATCACTTCTCTACACCATATTACCCTCAAGGAAACGGTCAAGCAAAGGCCTCTGACAAAACTATTTTGAAAATTATGAAGAAAACAGTCAACGATGTTGGATGTGATTGGCACATCCAATTAAACCCTACTCTGTGGGTGTACTGAACTTGTATCCACACACCAACAGGATCCACACGTACGCTCTTGTATATGGATATGAGGCCATTGTCCCCATTGAGGTTGAATTACCATCACTTTGTGTGGCATTGAAGGGTATCATTTCTGATGAGGATTACCGGGTATCTAGATTGCAAGAATTGGAATTATTGGATGAACGACATCAACATGCAGTGAACCACCTGAAAGCCTACCATCAACGAATGTCTAGAAGATATAATCATAAGGTCAAACCCAAAAAATTTCAAGTTGGTGACTTGGTATTGAAGGAGAACCCATGCAATCAACAGGATAGGGAGAAGAAAGGAAAGTTTGAACCAAACTGGTTGGGTCCCTTTATCATTGTGTCATTCTATGGATCAAGAGCATACCAGCTATCCACACCATAAGGAGACCTATTTGAGGAGCCTATGAACAGCCTCCATCTCAAGAAATTCTATGCATGATTCATTTGATGCACCATAAAAGTCCTGAAGAAATCCAAAAAAATCAGAAAAGGTCCTAAAGAAATCCAAAATAATCAGAAAAGGTCCTAAAGAAATCCAAAAAAAATTAGAAAAGGTCCTGAAAAAATGGTCACCCTGATGAAAACCTGGCAAACAGGCATCTTAGTGATGAAAAAAAAATCAAAAAGAGAAAAATACAAAAAAAATGAGAAAAATACAAAAAAAAAAGTCAAAAAAAAAATTGAAAATCTGAAAAAAGTGCAATAAAAGCAAGTAGTGAAAACCTAGCAACCAGCTTCTTCCTCTATTGGAACATGTTTCGATCGTTGGCTATTTGCTATCGCATCCACGCCTATCATTTGAGCCTCATGTACATATTCAGGTGTCACGGTTGTGCCTCACCTTTGCTTGGTGATCATTGTACATATCCATAATAAATTGGTTTTTTACCGCTAGGGGGAAAATCCTAAACTCACTAGGGGGGAAATCTATCTTTGAGCTTAAAATGATAGACAAACAATAGTACGACAACCTGATAAAAACACAACGATCAAGTGAACTGCAACGTTGAACATCAATCATAATCACAAAACCAACCATTTGAACCAACAACAAAAAGATCAATCAAAACAAATCTCATTTGGTGGCCATCTTGAATCAAGGTTTTATCACTTTAGCACGAATCTTCAAATTATTTGCATCATAATTGTTGTTATCATTTCTCTGGAGCAACTCAAGGATGTCAAGAACTAGAGGAGCTATGATCGAGAATGATATTTTTTTGTGTCTGTTGTTTGTGAGTTGATCATTATTACTAGGTGAATCGTCGTGGGACGTGCTCTACAAAGTATCATTGATGAAATTTTGGATTTTCATAGGAAAATGATTAACTCTTGTCTGTTTACGCAAGAAATGCTTAGTTCATCTCAGTCCACTTATACCTAGATGCTTGTGTTAACTTGCACTATCAAACGTCATGAAAGAAGTACTCAGGTCATCATGGTCTGATTATACCATTGATGTTTGTACTTACTTTCAACATTTCAAAAGCTCAATGATGATATCAAGCACAATAAATTGACTTATTGGGATGACAACATTGCATTATTAGGTTTGCATGCTTAGGCTGCATTCATACTAGTGTTGCATTTGTATTTATAGATTTTTCCAAGGCTGGTACAATTTTAAGAGTGATGTTATCTCTATCATTAATGGATTGAGGACATTTGACATTAACAAAAAGACCATTTACATTTAAATGCATAAGCATTAGGATGTCATTCACATTATCATATCATTTCATAATCCATCTAGCCATTAGGTCATATATTTGCATCATGAAAATCCAAAAACAAAGCATTATCATTCATTTTTCATTAGGTCATCTAAGTGCATCATAAGAAAATCCAAAAACAAAGCATTTACCATATCATTTCCATCCATCTACACATTTACTCATACATTTGCATTCCAAAAAAATCAAAAAATAAACATTTTCATAATCCATTTCATACATGTGTTCAAATATTTGCATTAGAAAAATACAAAAACATAGAGTATAATGCATCTCATACATCATAATAAAGCATCATCCATGAGAACACCTAGAATTATGCATTATCATTCAATCATTCCATCTATTCATTTATGCATTCACATTATCATCCATTCACCCATTTTCATTGCATCATATATTTGCATTAGAAAAGTACCAAAACATAGCATCCATCACACTTCATTCACATAATAAGATTCCTCACATGTGGCATATAGACATCATTCATAAAGCATCATAGAATCATCACATGTTGCATCCATAATCTATCATATCATCATCATATATAACATCACATAGCATACATAATAAGAAATCAAATGCATCCATCATGATCAACACACATAAGCATATAGATCAACCATCATCATCGCTACATAGCATATATATCTCAAAATAATGTCAAGTGTATAGGGATATCCAAATATGAAGAGATACATCATCAAAAATGGTAGTGAATTATCAGTATCAATGTATACATATCCAAAATACAACAAACATCATGTTTCAGAGCTATGTAGTGCTCCCCCCACACGGTGTCATCATCTTTGGACCTATGCCTCCTCCATCTGACGGACCTGCACCAGGATATTGAGGATCTCTCAGAAGCGGCTGTGTCACCCCTCTACTCGTGGTCCAAGATTGGGACCTACCTAATCGGGACTATGTGTAACTCTCTCGCTGCTCTAAAGGAACTGCATCATGATATCTCACTCTATAAAACTCTACCTCCTGCGCAATATGTTGTATCTCTTTGAAATAGTCTGTTGCACCAATAACCGCTGCCCTCTGCCTGATTGACGTGTCGTCTCAAAGTATCCCTCTCTATAGTAAGTGTGGCAACTTGTGCATGCATCTGACCCTGTGCCTGACCCTGGGTATGGACTTGCGCAAGCTAAGCATGTGTCTGTTGAACCTGTTGTCTCACAGCATCCCTCTCGGTCGTCAGTGCCTGAATCTATCCCTGTTCCTGCAAGAGTTGTGCCTATTTCTATGTCTACGCCTATGCCTGTGACTATAGCTTTCCCTGAATCTATTTCAGTTGGCCCTAAAGAGTCTGGACCTGAGCCTATAAGGCTGCAATCTGTGCTTGTTGTTGTTGCGCAGAAAATCATATCCGCACATGTTGTGTCACAGCTACTAAGGATCACCTCTTCCAAGGCACTCTAAAATCTAGTCCTGGATGGGCACCCCCTCCTCCACCTCCTCCACCACCACCCCCTCCTCCATCATCACCTCCACCTCCCCCATCTCTATCTCCACCGTCATCACCTCCATCTCCCCCATCTCCTCCATCCCCATCACCATCATCTCCCTCCTCCTCATCTCCACCACCTCTGCCTCTCCTCTGTCTAGGTGCTCTCTCCTCATCATCCTCCAGCGTCGGCACTGGCTTGTCAGACCTCAAGATCCTGGGAAACTAATATCCACAAAAGTACTGCGAGTACTCCTCTGTCATATATCCCTCCACAATATATGGATGATAGTCCCAAATCACTGGTTGTAATATATGGTACTCATCACAAGCAACATCGTAGGATAGGGTAGGTCCCCACTCTGTGGCATCCTATTGTCTCCATGCATATGTAGCCAATCCCTGTGGAATCCCCTACACTTTGTCGTACTGTCTAAGTACTCTCATCAGTAAGAATCTCTCAATAATGAAGTGTGTCTGTCCAATGAGATATTTGGTTGTACAAACAAAAGGCATCTCCAAGTGATCCTTGACCCACTGCTCGCAATCCACATACGGCCGCCATGTCACAAAATCTAGGTCATATAGTACATGTCTCCAATACTCCAGTTTTCCCAGCTTATGCTAGACAACTAGGTCGGTATAACCATAGACATAAGGTCTCCCAATCAGTCGATACCTGTCTTTCACTGGGCATGTCACCGCTATATGCTCCCAGGCCCACGTCTGTAACAATGTCATCCCTGCAAATAGACTGGCGCCTCCAAGATACACTGCCTGATGTATATCATGATACAACTGCGCAAGCAAGCACAAACCCCAGGCATACCGATTCCCATACAGAATCATTTGCTCTAGTGTCCAACCCCAACCGACAAACAATCCCTTTGACCTCTTGTTGGGATATAGAAAGCCACTGACAAAACCCGCAAGCACGGAAGGTAAAGGGGCATAACTCTCAAACATCTCCTACCAAGGCATCTCATATCTGCTAATCTGATCATCATGAAATATCTGGTGTAAAGCATGTGTGCCACCCTGCTTGGCCTGATCATACACAACAATGTCACCAATCACAGGAATCCGCAGGATCCTATAGACATCCTCTGGCATCACAGTCATCTCTCTGGTGGCCAGATGAAAAATGTTGTGGTCACTATGCCACCTCTCTGCCAGTGCAGTCATCAATCCCCGATTAATCCTAATTTGGGGCATGTCAATCAATGAAGATAATCTACATCTCTCAATAATATCTCGATCAGCCCGTGACAGACGTGGAATCAACTCCCAAGTCTGTGGGAAGCGCTCTCAAGACTGAAAATTACCTAAATCACTCTCCTATCATTATAACACATCGCAATTAGCATTCAATCAATCAATCAAAATCAACAAAACAATCAACATCAAACAATCAATTATCCTATCAACTCAAGTGAGATTTTGATCAAATCTCGCAAACATCTATTTTTGATCCTTGCCTATCATGAGGTCAAAACAACATCATCATTATTGCATCTCACCTATCATGAGATCAATAAATCATCTAACCTATCAACAACAACAAATCATCGGCTAACGTGATTAAACATCATCAAAATCAATGAGAAAAACAAAAAAATCTTCAATTATGTCCTGGATGCACTAATATAGTGCTTCATTGTGCTAAAAAGACAGATGCGCCATCAAATTTTCCCAATGTGCCATAACAGTCTCTTAATGTGCCATTTCAGTGGATGCACTAGAGAATGTCTCCAATGCACTAGAAAATAACTTCAATGTGCCACAAAATTGAAAGAGCCATTTCTTTTGGCAGGTGCGCTAAAACTTCATTCTTATGCGCTAAAAAGTAGATGCGCTATTACAGACCTTTGATGCACTACATCGGGCCTAGGATGCACTAAAACCCTAGGTCAATGTGCTAAAACCCTAATTCTATGCGTTGAAAGATCTAGCCTATGCACTAAAAAGCTCATCCTCTGCGCTATTATAGGTGGCCTATGCACTTAAACGCGTGAATCATAAAATTTCAAAATTGAAAATGCGGGGAAAAATAATTCAAAATTCACAAGGAAAGTTTCTGAAATTCGTACCGAAGGTCCGTATGCCACTGGTCGATTATGTCGCCACACACGCTCGAACCGATGAGTCTCGTAGGGGATCACCATCTTTGCTAAATTGCTCAAGTTGCTCTCACTCAAAAAAAATTGACAATCAAAAGTGCACAAATGAGTTTCTTTTTCACTTTTTGCTTATTAAAAGGGGTAATTAAAGTGGGATTTATGATGGGATATTTTACTTTTTTAGGGATCAATTAATCAAGTGCCAGGTTCTTTCTTCACTATTGGGAGATAAATCGTTGGAACATCATCAAATTAAAATATTACCATCAACATCATCAAAAATTTCAAAAATCTAAAAAAAAAAATTTAAATTCCCTAATTTATCTCTCGAGGGGGCATATATTTGTTATCTCCTGAAAAGTCACCATCTAAGGCATTATCAAAATTTTATCAGCACTGGCAAAAAAAAATTTGAAGCAATTTGTAAACACATCACTTCAAAGAGGGGCAAAATGTATACATCCAAAAATGGTCGAGAGAAAATTAATTAAATACTAGTTATTTAATTAATAAAACCTTTATTTTCTCTACTTATAAATAAATTACAAAATTTATTTATATAGTTCATATTTCTTAATTCTTCTTATCTAAACCACTTTCTTCATGATTTAATTAAGTAAACAAATTTAACTAATTTTTTTATTTGATTAATTCTCTCCAACTAAATTTGAATTTTTAAAATTGGAATTTAGTCACATTTCTCCATATTTTTCTAAATTCCTTCCACCTCATCTTTCACCTCACCATGTGTCACATGAAATTAAGTATTTCTAATTTCTAAATGGGAATTTATCCTCAACAATTTTAACAACCTCGGAGACACATGGCTTCTCCTTTCCATTTATTCTCTTCTACACTTGGCAAGCTTGTTCTATTAAAGGGAACAACTTCCCTAATTCTCTCTAACCTCTCCACTTCTCACCATTGATCCCTCCAGACTGAATCTTGATCGTCCATTGTTGCCACATCACTTGATGCCTTGGTGAAATCTATAAATAGAAGCTCATTTACAGCTTTTCAGCAATAGAGAGCATAGCATAAATTTACCCTGCAGAAATACTTTCAGCATTAGTGAGCTTAGCATTAGCATTTTAGTTTAGAATTTAGCATTTGATTTCAAGTAGTGTTATAATGGAAATTTCATTTCTAGGAACTTAATTGTTGTATTATCATTACAGCATTTCCATAGCATATCCATTAGCTTAGCATTTTATCGTTGCATCATTTAGCATCATTCTGTATACAGTAGCATATCATTCAGCACATCGTTTAGCATATCATTTATCAAATTCATCAATCATGTAGATGTAGGCATAATTTCTTGCATTTTAGTTTAATGGCTTCTCGTTTCTTAGGTGTCATCCCAGTAGTTTAGTGCATACCTAAAATCTGAGAGCACTAATATAGGATCCTTAAGAATAAAGGACAATGGAACGGCTTTGAGGAATCGCTTTATCAGTTGCTTTGTTAAATTTGATTTCCTTAATATAACACGTTGCATCGATTGTGTTTAATGCTCACTTGTTTGTTTTACACATTTTCACACGATACAAGTTTAACTTAAATGTATGAGAATAAATTCGCCTAATAATCAATTAAAGATTAATTAATTATTAGTCAATGCAAGATTACTCTAACACCCTCCTTAAGATGAACTTAGGGAGTAGCTAAAAACCTTAAAAATCTAATGCATAAAAAATAATGCATGATGGGTCTTGGAAAACAAGATCTGATGAGGTACCCATGTACAAACAATCTAATCTCTCACAATTGGAGAAAAAAAGAGAAAATCTCATGGAAAAGACTCCTCTCCAAAAGAGAAAGGTGAATGAAGAATTGAAAAGCCTCCAAAACAATGTCCCAAATAGAATAGGAACATGAAGAACATCGCACAAGCACTAAGAAGTTGTAGACAACTATCAAATGATGACTACTATAATGTTGAAATGAAGAACCTCCTCTGAAACATATGATCCTCAAGATAAGAAGACAAGAATATGTATGAGTGCCCTCAATGACACTACTCGAATTAGATAGCAAACAAAGGAAAACATCTAAAAGTCAAAGATACAAATGAAACATATACGAATAGTCTGAAGAACACTAATCAAGTGAAAATAGATCACCTCCAAAAATAGGAGTCTACGAATGTCCATATGGTAAATTCTCCATCTCACTGAAATACATGGGTAACTAGTCGTTGCATCCACCTAGTACATAGGAACAAGAATTAGATACATAGATCACTCCAAAATTAAACCAAGGAAGTATTAACACCAACAGTAGAAAACCCCCATAATGCAAAAAGGGAGAGCCAAGATGGGTACACTAAAATTGTGTCACCAAGAAGTGCATGAAAGAGAACCAAGAACATTTGAATATGCTCAAAAGGGTGACTAAACATAAAAAGGGTGTGCAAACAAGGCACACACGCATGAGGAAAAAATACTAGGATTCGATGTTGTCATGGAAAGAACACTCACTTGACAAAGGTATGATGGAAAAACAAAAGGCCTACACAACCCTCCCATAGCACTTTATATCATAGTGTGAGTACAAAAGACACAACAGGATGTGTGAAATCCCCAAAAATTATACACCAGAATGACACTTTATCTCAATGTGTCTACAAAAGAGAAATTACATGCAAAAGATGTCTACAATGCCCAAATAGGACAAGTTGGAAATACATAGAGAACAGCAAAAATGAGTCATCCCACACAAACAAACAAAAAATTAGGAGCTAAGACGTCCAAGTAATTCACCAAAATGTGAAAATAGAAAAAATGGAATAAAATGTACTTGGAGAGAAATATGGAAAAATTGCATCGATGGTTGTGAAAAGCTCTAAAAATTGCCCCAATGCTATTGGAATCGCAAAAACAAAGAAACGGGTCAAAATTTATGAACTTCAAACTAAAACAAAACCTTTGACTTCAACAAGCTGTAGAATGCACTAGCAACAAAAACTAAGAAAAAACCACCATTGCTAGATAGTGCTTGGAACCAAATTTCCATCGATATCTTGTTTTCCCAATTTCGATACTCGAACAAAAAGTTATGCTCATTTTTCCAATTCTACTTATTTTGCAAAAAAAACAAAAATTTGTAGCCCCCAGGGGCTAGGCATTGGTCGCCCATGCGACCCTAGGGGTTTGATTTTAAAAAAAAAAAGCAAGCCCCCGCCAACAGCTATGGCGGTGGCAGCAAGGGGCAATGCAGCGATGGCGCTCACCGTTGGTTTTTTTTTTTAAATGTGTTGTACATGTGGTATATGGGCTATACGACCCTTGAAACAAAAAAATTATCTCAAAAGCTCCCGACATCAAAATAGGGAAAATTTTATATCAAAATTCTTTGAATTGATCTCAGAATCCAACAATGAGGTCCTTTTTGCACCAAAATACACCTAAAAATTGCCCACCTTCAAAAATTGCAAAAAAAAGCAATGGAGAATCCAAATCTGAAGCATGTAACCCTTGTTGAAGAAAAACTCTCATAAATCGAAAAGGGGTTCACTAAATCCACACTCTAATACCATGTTAAAATTATGAAAAACATGAGCCACAGGATCAAACAACGAATAAAGACACCTTCCACACAAGAGAGCTACAAACAATAATATGCAATATCCTCAACAAGAAAAAAGTTACAAAGTTCAAGAGTTCAGAGCGAGTTATGATAATACAATGAGGGTTGAGAGCTACACAGGAGCAACCCTAAATGAGAAAGGGATTAGATCAGGACAAGTGTCAATATCTCATGCAATGAGACTGAATGAACTAGTAATAGCTCTCTAGTTAACATAAAAAAGCACTCCTAAATTTAGCTTAAATGCATGAAAATAAATTAGACTAATAATTAATTAAAGGTTAATTAATTATTAACTAATGCATGATTACTCTAACAATCCCAAATCACAAGAAACTCCTAATCCATGAAATCTAGCATAAATCATATAATGACATCTTTGGTCTTGTTCCTAGCCTTGTTGCAAGCCTTGATCCCAATCCAACCATCATCATCGAGATGTATCCTTTCCAATCCTTGTGTTGTTTTGGGATATGTTATTCCCATATCAACAACACTCCAATCATAATCATGTCGATATGTATTTTTCATAATCCTTGTGCTTTTTTAGGATATATTGTTCCCACATCAACAACACTTCAATCATCATCATCGAGTTGTATCCTTCCCAATCCTTGTTTTGTTTGGGATATATCATTCCCACATTGAAACAATACTTCACCCATCATCAATCAATCTTTTCTTTTCAATTCCTTCTATCAATCATCTTACATCATCTTCCTCGTTTATCCTTGCATCCTCATTCATTTTGAGAACACACTTGTGTTCTCTTGACCCCACATGTCCTCTTGAAGGGACATCCCTAATTCTCATCTTCACTCCCATCATCTTTCTTCCTAATCACTCATTTGAATGACTAGGGCATCTTCCCTAATCTAACCATCTTTCATGTGCTATGTTTTAATCTTCTTTGAAATGATACTTCATAACACCATCTCAAAGAGGGAAAAAATGTAGAGTTTGGTCAATTTATCATTATTTCAACTAATTTTTACCATTTATATTAATTAAATAATATTTGTTATTTAATTAATATCTCTTATCTTTCATCTATTTTCCGAATCATTTCCTAAGGTAATTAATCTAATTAATTTAGTTATTCTAGACCATAGTATCCCATTCGTCCATTAAATTGAATAAATACCCTTATTTATTTTATTTTATTTCTAAATCCCCTCTTTCTCTCCAAATAATTGAATTCCTATTTTCCTCTCAGCTCATGTCACATCCTCCATTTTTATTAACCCCTAACCCTCACCTAATCCACTCCCTAATCATGTGCACACACTTTATCCATGATTAAGTGGGGTCAAATCTTCTCTCATCCACCTCGTCCTCTCTCTCATCAATTTTCCCCTTTCAGAGAAGACCCCATGTCCTTGGGCACATGGATCTATTAGAATTATTGTCATTGATGTCAAAGATGAAATGAAAACTCATTGCACTACCATTCATATTGCGATTAAAAGATATCGAATGAAGGACATTAAATGAAGGCCAAAGGCCACTAATCATTCCAAAGGTAGATTTTGTTCTCACAAGGTAGCAATAAAATAAAGTTAAAGTCATACCTATGTTGGCCGACCTCCTCTAGTTTCAGCACCCTCCTCATGAGTTAAAATTTAAATTAAATAATTTTTAATTTGGGTCAACCCCCCATAGTGGCACCCATTTTTTAATTAAATTTTTTATATTATTTATAGGGGTCAACCCCTTATGGAGCACCCAAGTTTGGTTTAAAAGGTGCATTGAAAAGGCATAAAATAATGAAGGGTTGCCTCCTTTGTGAAGTAAAGTATCCCTTCATGAAGTCGCCTTTTTTGGTGAAGGTATAAATAGAGTTTGTGGAATGTGGAGAAGAGTGAGTGTGGAAGATAAATTGATCAATCATATATACACCAATAGATTTGTGAGAAGAGAATTGAAGATCATTCAAAAAAGGATTTTTGAAGGAGGATTTTCAAAAAGAAAAATACTTTGTCTATCAAGAGGTTAGTGCCTCATACTAAGTTAGTGCTCAAATGTGGAGGATTAGTGTCTCCAATAGGTTAGTGCCTACAAAGTTTGTAAGAGATTTTTATATAAACAATATATTTCCATGGTTTTCTTCCAAAAGAGTTTGCACATAAATCTTGTGTTCTTATTTGCTGGTGTTGTATATTTGAAGTTATTGTGGTTGTTAATTTCAAGAAGTAAAAGATAGTCTTATACTAACTCACCACCTTCCCACCACCTCTCCCTCAATATAAGTGTGCTCATCGGGGTCTTTCTTCCAAAAGTATCCAAAAAGAACTTAATTCCTTTGTTCTTTTCACCCCCCACTTTGGAGTGTGAGGACAAGACTTGTCTTTATGGCAAATCTTACAAAGGACCTCCATGGTACTATCTCTCCTCTCAACTCATCTTATGATGACACTTGTCACCATCTCATGAGTTGAGAGGATCCCTTGATCTCCATCTCAATCTCTACCCTCCATCTAATTTCATCCAAATTTATATATCAAATACTTAACCATTTTAGCAGATCTCTCACTCATTATTATTAGAGTGCTATTACCTTGTTGAAATTATTAAGGAGCACATATCCAATCAACTATTGCAAGCAAATCTTCTCAACAGTAGGCTTAACATAGTTCATTTTCATCCTATTCTATGTTGGTTTGAACTTTTCACATATAATCTGAATGTTTTATTTGATCTTCAATTTGTTTGATTTTTATTGTTTAAATCATTTGCATTGACACAAATTTCATGCACACATTTCTAAACAAACAAGCAAAACATTGACAATTATACTCATCATTTGGCCCTTCATTCTATAATCCAGATGTGCAAAATTTTATCAGCAAATTCAATAATGGAAATTGCCTTTGTACTCCGTTACTATGATGATTGGAAGATGCACTATTTTTCTTGTACAAAACCACACTAAACTAATAGAATTCTTTGAGCACTTATATTGGTGGCTAGATTCATTTTCTTATACATAAAATCAACTTCATTCTGCCCAACCTCAATCATTCTTGAGGCATATTTATTTCTATATTCAAATCGTTTCAACAAATTAATTCGTTTCCTAAACACATTTTTATTTCTTTCTCGCCATATAACCTCCCTCTATTACATGTTTGAAAGTGTGACACAACTTTGTACTTTTACCCCACAACAAAAATGATATTTTTCAATAACACAAGCTCTAAAGCCAAAAGGGGCCCTCTAAGCAATTTCTTATACTTGGGAGAAGTGATACTCATGAAAAGAGATGCTACAAAATATCCTTACTAATGGAAGACCCAATATAATCAACCAATTATAGAACCACTTCACCATTAACCTATTCAATGACTATAAATTTGCATTTCTTAGCATTACTACATTACATTTTTGTTCTAGCGATAATCCACATACCAACAGCGTAAATATAGAGAATCCATCACCAAATGTACCAAAATAGGAAGTTTAACATGGAAAAGCCCCTACGCATATTGAAACAAAAAAATTCACTTTAACACTCTCTCCTTTTATATGATAATGACCAATCAACGTATTTCCGACCTGATTTCTTACATATTCGAGATTTTTTAGTTGATGAAAATTCTACTGGTACAAGTGTGGCATTTGCCACTATACATCCTGGACTGCAGAAAACTTTACAAAAAAGGTAGAAGAGACCTTTCACAGCTACCCACAAAAAATGTGTGAAGCCAAGCAAACCTACTGAACAAAATTCAACAATCCACGAAAGAAGAGCCTTCCACACAACTTTTTACTAGATGGACTCATGATAATGCAAATTGCCAGATCGACTGGTGGTAATGGGAAGGCCCTAGTTTATCAACTAATGGCCATAAGCACAAGACATCACATGACAGGCCACACTAAAGTCTAGACTGTATGTCTTGCATATATTTGGAACATTCCATCCAAAGCTTAAGGTAAAGTCTACGATCATGTACGAAGTAACAATTCTCCCCTCAATTATTAATGTAACAGATATTATAAAACAGGGATGGAAAATCTCATCCATAAAATCAATAGATTGGCCAATAACAATGCCTACATGCCATCTTTGACAGTTAAAAGTTACAATTCATGTCGATCACCCTGTGTCCAATGCCATATATTATGGAATTTAAGCAACAAGGGAATGGTGTAATAAAAGTTCTCCCCTCAAGTATTGAAGAATTAGATGTCATATAACAAGAATGGTTTATCTTAATCCATATAAGCAAGAGATTTGCCAACAGCAATGCCTACATGACATCTTTGGCAATAGATGTCAAGAAAACATCAAATAAATGTAGATAAACACATCCATGTTGATAAGCCTGCACCCAAATCCATTTATTATGGGATTGAAAAAACAAAAGAATGTTGTTCCAAATAACTAAAAGTATGTGATTTTATGTTCACATCTCTCCCATTAAGGATTTAGTCCTGTTGCATCTCTCACATTAAGGATTTCATCCTGATTGCATCTCTGACATTGATGATTAGTCAATCCCTTGGATCCTTGCATTTTTCTTGGTAATGTATATATGCTGGAAAAGTGTAATCAAGCTTTGATCACATCAATACCAACTGATGTGGTGGCTGGTATAATAAAAAATGCCACCATGGGGGATCTGATTGAGAAGATTCTTCAATACAATAGAACTCATCAAGGCCAAATGAAACATAAGCACTTACAATCATTGACTTCTGTGTGTGCATATCAACTCAGCAGGCACTTACAAAGAATATTCCATAGTAAAAATTGACTCCAAGATGACTCGTAGTCCATGGAAGTAATGTTGACGAGCTATGGCCATTCCTTGAGGGTACTCCCCAGTTTCTGTAGCTTAATGCATCTTTCATTACGTCTATTACAAAATGCTCGATCATGGACACATGCCCTCCGAAAAATTTAGAATCAGAATCTAGTTCTTTTGTAGATGAAGGATATGATGACCTCTAAGTCCGGTTGATGAGCCATTCAAGAATCTGCTGTAGCTGCAAAACCCTTGAGAAGACTTGGTCTCAACAATATAAGAGCACTCCGTATTGACCTTACCCCTATTAATACTCTCAACAATATCAGAGCAATCTGTATTGACCTTACCCCTATTAATACTGATTTTATGTTGACTTTCACAATGACAAATTTGTCATGTGTACTTGTAACACGGTGCCATTGATGGTAAACTCCCTAGTATTTAACGCCAGACCACAGCCCTTAGGTTTACCTTGGCAAATGTTAACTTTGCTTGCCATATTTTTAAAACTTAATATCTCACCTTAGAAATGGTTGTTACAGTCAATTGACAATAAAGTAATTAAGAATATGAGCAGAAATTTTTGTTCCAACCAAGAACATTATCAGGTATATTTTTTTAAATTCTCTTCAATGCTTTCCACTAAACCAAATTAAGTTGAACCATAAAAAAGTTAAAAGGAGAGAAGGTAACATCAACAGATCAAAATCATCGAGGTCTTCAAACATGGACAAATGCCCATAAAATAAAATTCATTTCCCAACATAGATAGGAGCGTAAATTGATCATTCCAGCTTACACCGATAGTGAGTGAAAACTGTACAGCCTTCTAAATCAGGCAATGGAACACCATAAAATGATACAATACATCTGGTCTAGTTTACTTTTGGGGGATACCATAAAATTAAAAATGACAGTCCATCTGGGAATAGATCAACTGAGGCACTGTTTTAAGAAATAGTCCTAAGCATTTATCTGAATAAAATGAATGGTAAGATAAATACAAGAGCACTGAAAGCATTAGCAAGATTTTGAGAAACAATTTCGTACCAGAAGCTTCCCATAAAATTTTGCCACGTGCCACATTAGTTTGTTCTTGTTAAACTGAAAAACATTTCATTTTCAACCTCTTGGCATCTATAAATGAAAAAGTCGGTAACAGACAATGTGAAATAAAAAGGCTTTGAACCCATAACAGAAAAAATAATATACATTTTTCTTACAGTATCTCAAAAATGTCACAATTCAATTAAAGGTGAGATTTCGGGAACTAATCAACTCAATGATGAAAAATAAAACATCTTACGCCGCACTGACAAAAGTTCACTTTCTCTTTTTGTCATCTACAGTGTTATTATTTGAACTTGAAGCTCCAGACACGGGACCTTCACCAGAGGAAGTAACACCATCAGTAATCAAGTTATTGTCCCCATCATCCTTCTTATCCTCCCCTCCAAACCCAAACTCATTCACACGTTTCTTATCAACTGGATATATCCATCGCTGATAAAGATAGATAAGGAAGATAATATCTGCAAAACAAATTCAAAGTTCACAAAACAAGAAAAGTGCAATAAAAACTAGGAAATATTGCAAGAAATTCTAACAAGATAAAAGTTCTAGAGTTTACCATCTCGGAAAACTGAGAGCCGATGCAGCACTGGCATCTTGATCACAAACGCAAACAAATCATCTATTATTGTATTGAGAAATTTGTATGTCATCTGTCGCCATGGTAAATGGGCAACTGACTTCAGCTTGTAGTTTATAAACAACTGAGGGCACATCATGATAAAACCTACAAAAATGAAAATTAAACATTTAAAAATATTTTCATATTTGGAAAAATCTGAAAATAACTGCAACAGGAACAAAAAACTTGTTCATCCAGTGCTTCCCAAGGTTGGCTTGGATAAAACAAAATAGGGCAAAGATTTTGATTGCTCACCAAATGTGTACACACAACTTGTAAATGAAGACAGGATCCATGAATACCAACTTTTGTGGCGCTCATATTTGAGCGAATAAATTGCTGAACATCCTACGAGGAAGAACAAAACGTAGGAAAGGTATTTCATGGCTAAGTCATCATACTCCTTTGTCTTGCTTGTATATGTCTCATGATCCCTAAACCTCAAACGTGGAATGGTTCCACTTCGATCAATCTGGTAAACAAAAGGTATTTTAAAGCACACTGAGTTAATTCATGGTTTAGCAGAAAGAGGGAGATAAGCTAATAAGGAATAAAATCAGGTAGAATGCAGAGACACATGCATACTTAGCATATAATTGGAAAATAGAGAGCTTTACCTCAATATGCATGGCCTTTCCAATCTTCCAAAACTCAATGCAACACCCAACACCTGAGCTAGCAATGATCATCCATGATGTTTCATTATCAAGTAAGTACAGAAAAATAATAAGCTGGCAAATGAAGCTTACAACAACTGACTTAGAAGACAAGCCCTCCATTGATTTATTCTTGTTCCAAAATTGAATATCTGCAATTAATAAGAAAAATTATTAGAACAACCATCGCAAACAGATTGCAGAAGCGGAACCATCAAAGACACGTACACTGGTGAATATCAAATAATCCAACCAATCTTTACCATTTTTAAATGCAAAGAAGTCAAAGATTGAATGAAGCATCGATACAACCATTGTGATTGCAAGAAGATATGGGTTCCCCTCCAAAAACACCCTCTGACATACACAAACTGAAAGTTAGTTTCCAAAATAATAAGTTAGCCTATAAGGCAGCCATCGGCAATCTATCCCATGCAACTGGATAGTTAATAATCTCAAAATTCAAAAAGCTGATTGTTAAAAGAAATCCACACAAAGTGAAAGTGTCTTTAGGGGAAAAAAAGAGTGTACCTTCAGTTCATCTGCCTCCCCCTCAAGCATGCTACCATAAGAACGGTGAATTTGAAATGACTGATCAATCTGTAGAAAGAGCTGCCACTTCATCATGCTAATAGGCCCCACCTCCAAGTTGAGAGGTAGCTCCTCAACTGTCTCATTGATTTGTATTAATTTATCCCTCAATAGCCAGAACTCATTAAAAGAAACAATTGGAAAATAGTTTCCCGTTGCAGGATCAATGTGTAAGTCTAGTAGAGAAAGTTAAAGAATTCCATCTGGTAATTTCCAACTGTACATTTACAAACCTATAAAAATCAAAAATTTAAACTTAAAATTCTTTTGACAGATTAACTGATGGATACAGTCAGCAACAAGTGGAGGAATCGCATTCTGTGAGTAACTGCGAGCATAGAAATTAATATTAATTGACTAACAAAATATAAATTCTAATAAATAGAAATTTATTATCAGATTCAGACATGTTCATCCAAACCATACCGAGTGAAATCATCAACCAAATTAATAGTTATGTTCGGTTTCCAGAATGAGACATATTCCACAATGCCATCATCTTTCATCCCAGCTGAGTCTTCCTGTACAATTGAAGTACATACAGAATCATAAATTGAGCATGAAAATCTACCTAAGAACAAATTAATTAATTTGCAAAAATATGAGACTTGAAATGTAGTGTCATTTTAGATTTTCCTTCAAACTCTTGGATCAGCAGTTACAATTTCACACATAACTACTAGCTATCCAGGAATCTGGTGAACCTCCAGAAGTGAGCAAGCTAAGAGATAGAGGTGATAGATTCATCCAATATCTCAAAAATAAAAAACTTGCAGTTCCATATAGTGTTGCTGCCACATTGAAAAACTGTGAAAGGAAATGGCTGGTAGCCTGGTCTAAACAAAATCATGAGTGCTAACAAGACATAAACAGCAGTCTTCTTGCTAAGCCAGAGAGGAAATGGGATGATCAAACATACAAAAATGTATTATTAATAGGAATTTTCAATAAGCAGAAACTCAGTTTCTGAAAACAAGTGTCCACCAAAAATTCTTACAACTTATGAGCTACTCAACAACCAAAAAGAAAACAGTTAAAACAACTTTGTTTATTCCACAACTAGATCTAAACATTTTCCAAAGCCAATCTGAGAAAATTGAACTTTGACTAACAGACATCCATAAAAACTAAGAAAAGCAACCTTTACGTCAGTTTTGGATGTATCCGGCTCTCCATCCACTCCACTTCCCAACAAGCTTTTGCGCTTATCTACTTTTGGTTTTGGAAGATATTTTACAACAGCTGCAAAATCAACAAACTCTCAACAAACAACACTGTAATAAAAAACTAAAATTCAAGATATAAAATAAATACAGATCGTGAAGTGGAATCTACTTGCATATTGTACTTACGATGTGTTGCACTAAAGGTAGCAGATGGCTCATAATCAGCATCACTGGGATCTGGAGTATATCCAGAACGAGCAAAGAACACATGGGCATAAAGACTCCCATTATTCATTACGGCCTGACAAGGATACAAACATTACAATATTGTTTCTACATTTATTCAATTCCACCTATAAAATAATACAATCTAGCATTTAAAATATCCAACATTCCTACAAAATGAGCATATTCAAAGGAAGTGATCCCATAAATAAATTAATAATATGATAAGGTACAAAACCATATGTCAGAGAAATTGGCAAAAATTATTATATGTAACGAAATAACTAGCACAGGAGGAGAATATAATAGGAAGTATGGCAACTTGATAATACTTGAGAATAATAAGCTTCTTTGAGGAGGAAAACCTCCAAATATCTCCAATAAGAACACAATTCACAATATGATGATCATAAACTAACCACTAGCTCTTATATATTCCCTACTTATGCCTTGAATTCCACCCAGACTGACTTAGCAACCTATATAAGACTATATTAATGATCACATATTAAGAGATAAGGTAGTCACAAGCCTACTACTCATAACCCTATGCACACCATAGAATTAAGAGCGTAGGATTATACACATCAACAGCCATAAATTTACAATCCATTACATAAATCTGATATACCTTTGATGGATGATAGACCATTTTCTGCTTTCGGACACTATTTGGCCCCCAAACTGCATAAGGCACATTGGTTTCTTGCCAGACAAGAGCTGCTTCATCGCCAAAATTATAGAATCTTTCTTTGTCACTGAGATAAAGCCACATGTCCTGATTCATTTATGATTCAAAAGAGTTAAAATCAAGATGATAAAGTTATGACACAAGCACAGTGGTCCAAAATACATAATAGAGAAGTTGCCAATAAATGTATATCAGAACAAAAACATAGTGCTTCACTATGATTACTAAGAATTTATAATCAACAAAAACTAATGCACTTTCTTTTGTTGTTCTATGCACGAATCAATAATTCTATATAAAGTAGGTACATTTCATATGCATTAAAATCTTATTCCCCTCTCATAGATCTATATATAAGGTATGTTAAGGATTAAAAGAATTTATTTAACTAAGTTACCAGTTCGGTTTTGGGTTCGGGTTCGGGTTCGAGAACCCGGTTCGCCAGTTTAGTAAAAAAAAATTTTGGGGTTGGGTTCATTTTGGGTTCAGTAATACAAAAACATATAAAAATCAGAAATATATACATATTTGCAGCAGTAATTAAGTTCAGAATACACCACCATATTAATAGTCAAATAACATAGCAAAAATACACCACCACTTTATACTCAAATGTCATGATATAGATTCATTTGGCATATTTTATTGCTTCCTCTTCAAACATAGGATTTGAGAAGTATGTATCCAAATTTTGGATCTAAGAACGTGTTGTGCATTTGTTTGAGCTGTCAAAAGTAGGTATGCACAACTTGCCTAACCTTCATTGTAAGTCCTAGCTGTGGGTTCCTCTCTCTTTCTTGGGTCTGTTTCTTGGCTTCAATTGGCAAAAATTGGTAAGAGACATTGTTTCATGAGATTATTCCTAAGAGATCTATACTCATTTAGGTAGTCCAAATAGCTCTGTCCTACATTCTTCTGTCCCTCTGACCATCTAGGTCTTTTGCTCTATCCAAAATTTAGGCATCAGGAGTCTAGTTACTGATCCTATTATTGTTCTGGTATTATTATTGTTGTTGTTGTTTGCAGAGTTAATTGCATCACTGTTAATATTTTCAACATTTGTGTCAATAACTTGGTCAACTGCTGCTGTCCCTGTATAAGTGCATTTAGTTGCTGCTCTATATTAATGTCCTCATGTGAATTTCTTTTATCTTTGTTTGCCATAATTTCTTCTACTTCCAAATCTGCAAATGAAAATCCTTATGTATTTTCCAAACATTGAAATTGTGGCCTTTTGAGTTCTATCTGATAGCACTTGTTTATTCTATCACTTGGATGCATATGGAGTGTATTTCTACATCAATCTGTTAGAGACCCAACAGGCTAGTAGGAAAACTAGCTTAGATACCAGTAAAATATCCCTAACTGATTTTTTTGTATTTTTGACAAATGTTTGACAAAATACTTATGAACTAAATAAATGCAAGAAATTGATTTACTTTGGTCTAACCACAATTCACGCAGCTATAAAAATGAAATATTAATGGTATTCAATTGAAATTTATCTCAACACAGCTACACACGAAGACAACACATATCTATTTCATGTGTTAGAGGCAAATATTAGGGTTAGAGGGAATAAAATAGTCTTTAAAAGTCAACAAAAGGTCAAAAAATTAATTAAAAATTGCAAAAACACGTTGAAAAAGTCTGCCTGGGCACAAATTCTACCCGGGTTCGAACCGGGTTCGAAAAAAACGGACCCTGGCTGACCCCACAGTCAGGGTTTCGAACCCTGGTCGAACCCACAGTCAATTTTTCAAACCCACAGCGAATTTGATCGAACCGGACCCGAATTTTGAACCCGAACCGAACCCGTATCGTACCCGGGCTTCCAAGGGCAAACCCGGTAACTTAGGAATTTAACATGAATATGATCAATGTCTCAAGGAAGATGAACCTTTATTATAGATGGATGTGTAGTTTTAGACATTAGGGTCTCTTTCTGTCCTCAAGTTCAAATTAACTTTTGTGGGATATCTGGCACTTTCTATAAACTGAGATGATTTCATTAATAGATGTGTATATATATACCAGCATTATTTCCGAATATATTCTGAAGGACTCTGGTTCAATATAGCATAATTTTAGATGAATCTCCTTTGGAAAAAGCCTATTTTAGGTAGTGACCTGCATAGGTGCAACCGTGCATCCACCCTACACACCGTGCTAGCTTTATTGAGTTTTTGCTTTGTTTCACATTCAAAGACAATATCTTTGAAACTAGTGTGCAGTATAACTATTTGAAGCCCCAGTGTTGATTTGGTTGATGCAAAATAGAGTATTGCATGCTTAAATTATCTGTTGATCGAAGAAAACATATGGCTTCAACTAGCAAGTACTGAGCTTATCTGTCTTCTCATGTTAGAGTTTTCACCTTGAGTTGCTCAGTCATGGTTCTCACAGTGAGATCCAGAACCTGTATGCAGCTAAGAGATCAGCATGAAGAGGAGATAGTTATATAAGAGAATACGCCTAACTATGTACAGAGTCTTCTTTGAGATTAGGGCCTAGTTAAATACTTGAGGCTAGAGTGATTTGTGGATATAACTAATCTCAACTACTTTGGTTAGGAGCTATTACTGTTATTCTAGGTTGACTGATTAATCTGACTACTTCATTGTTTGGTCAAACTGGGTGTTACTCCAATGAGTTGTAAGCTTAACTTGGATCTTTATTTGACACTTCATCTAGTTTCTCTAAACTAAAATCATAGTGCACTTGTCTATTTAAAGAGCACATATCTGATTTTAATCATGATGCATATAGTCTCTTCTCTAAAATTTAATTCCAGTACAGTGTAATTCTTTTCAAAGTTAATGAGATGACAGTTGCAAGTTTGAAGGTTCAATACTTGTCATGTCCCCTTTTTCTAAAATTAGCAGTTTATATTTTTAGTAAGGCTGATTATCCTAATTTAGTAAGTTGGGTTTCCAAAAATAGCAAATTGGGTCCTATAGTGAAATTAGGAAAGTTGATTTCACAAGGTGAATTAATTAAGATAATTTGGGAGGTTAAATATCAAAGGTTTATAAAATATTTAATTGAGCCAAGTTGGGTGTGGCTTTTTGGAAAAAGGCAAAATGGATTTTTATTGGCTTGTGAAGTGGTGCAGGAAATGGAAATATTTTATTATTTCCCTCGGGTGCACTTGATTTTTGCTTTTACAATTGGCAGTGGGAGTTACACACTTTGCATGCAAGCATTTTTCCTAGAACTTTGGGATTTGGGCGCCCAAGTTGGTGGTTATAGATTTTATGTGTATTTATTATTGTATGTTGCTTTTTTGGGGCATTCTTGCATATTTTTCCTTCACAGGTTTTGTATTCTTCCAAGGTCAGGAAACCAAAGAAGAAAGAATCTCTGACGCTGGTAAACCAAGGAGATTTGAGGCTTGAAAGCAGTGGTTCTGATAGTCTCCAGGAGCAGTTTCACACAGGAATTGCCAATGTGCTGAATAGTTGAAGTTATTTCAGAATTTTGTATTTTATTTGCAGGTGGAAGTGTGATATTTGGGGTTTGAGTGATTCATTGTTGCAGATGTTAATGACAGATTTATGGACATGGGTTTACTCATATTTCATAGTATTTGATGTTATTTTATCATAATAAACCTTGGTGTGGAGTTTGGAGAGTCTCCTTGCAAGTTGGTCATAATTTAGTGTGTGTTTGGGCTTCATATTTGCTCTCTATTTTGAGCATAGTTGCAGCAGATGTATATCACTGTTAGCAACTGTATGAGAGAGCAATAATAATGTACTTCCATATTAAAAATCAGTAAAATACCTTCTCTTTTGATTGCATCAAGTTTCTGGTTATTTAATGGTGTTTTTTAAGCAATTATTTGAATACCCGATTTCCTGGTTTGATCATATTTGCAATTCTGATATGGTTGTTTGGAGAAGTGTTAAATCTGATTAAATTTGCAACAAGGGACATTACAATACTGCTACTCACTGTTCACATTTTCAGCAATAATGTGTTAGTAGATTAGCAGTCAGAGATTATTGTTTCGATTGATGTTTGACTATTTTTAGCTACCTAGGCTTAGGAAAAATGTTTTTGAGTGATTAATCTGCTTACCATGGTCTGAAAATTAACAAGGTGTCAGAGTGGTAAATTTGGAATCTTCAAACATTTTCATGTATAGAATGGGTTAGCCTGTTTCACAGATGTGATGTCCGAGCTTCAATGATTGAAGTGATCCATGTCTATGGGAGGCACAAGGACTGCAATAGGTTGTTGGGTGTTATGTCTAGGAACTTCTACTGATTGCAATGTTGAACTTAACCTGAGACAGGTGGCTGATTTTTTTCTGTGGGTGATGCCCAAGAGTCTTCAGTCATCAGATGAGATGTCCTATGTGTTCCCAAACTATGAGAGATTGTAGGGTGGGATGCCCTAAGTGTTCCCACGATTGGAGTATTGACCGACCACCTATGATAGGCTGCTGATCTGAGTTATTTCCAACTGATCTGCTTGTTATCAGTGTGTTCTAAGAGCTGCGAGTATGACTAGTCTCAAACTCAGAGTGTGATTGTCTAGAAGGTGCTTCCAACTTTACACCTTGTAAGTGTAGATTGCAAATGCTACTGGAGAAGGTTGATCACAGGAGTTATGGGGATACAAAGGTTGCAGCTCCTACCGACCTTGTTCAATTGGCTGAACATAAGAAAAAACTGTATAAGGTGAAACAAATCATCCTAGATTTGGTGAAGAGCCATTTGATTCCTCACAATACAAAGAAGAAGACAACAAAGGGGATGTACAGTGGCTTAATTG
The DNA here is from genome assembly GCA_007258455.2 of Sequoia sempervirens. Classification (NCBI taxonomy): domain Eukaryota; kingdom Viridiplantae; phylum Streptophyta; class Pinopsida; order Cupressales; family Cupressaceae; genus Sequoia; species Sequoia sempervirens. Next base: position 66,511,259 of record VDFB02353493.1, read on the forward strand.
CAACGTCTATGAACATTTTCCACAAAGTGTTGCTAAAGAACAAGCTTAGTAACACATGCATGAGTGATATTGACCCAGTAGCCAATTACCTTTTGAAGATCACCGATGTAAGGCTCGCCTTTGTTGATACCTTTGTTGTAACCATTGTATCAAAATGTTTTGTTATGGTGTTATATTGATCTGTTTTGATGACATTTTATGTATGAAATCACATGATGTTTACATTATTTATGATGATCAGTTATGATTACAGATGTTTTAATGTTTATGATTTCCATATGATGCTATGAGATTTAGACAATATGATTTTATATCTCGATTCAAGACTTGTGATATGCCATATTATCATTGCAAACAATGAATGACCTTATTTGAGTGTGTGTGCGTAGCATATCTTGTAAACTACATGGATTTGAGAAACCATTTCTATGATGTGATTTATGAGATGAATTTGACTGAAATAGATTCCACACATATTAGAACATCAGAGATGTGGTGGTGTGTATTGTGTGTCTGAATATTGCTCATTCACTTTGATTATTGTTGCTTCGACTATTAATATCCAATGTGTTTTGATGTGTGCAATCAATGTACAAGAAACCAATAAAAGCCTACTAGATTTAATGCAAAGAGAGAAATATAGATGTTTGCCCACCATCTTAATCCACTCGTAGGATGATTGAGATGAGTCTATGTGGATACTAGTCTTGCTCCATACATGAGTCTTGGAAATCCAAGGTACCCTTGTGAAAAACTCTTTGAAGTTTTGAATGTTAACTAATTTTTTATTTATGATATCTTAATGTGTTCCAAGTATTTAGAAATGATTTCTATTCATATATACATTTGATTAAAATTAAAAGTGCTTCGATGATTTGTATGAAGATTGCATCTTTTGGGCATCTTAAAAAAAAGTATTTCCATGTCATTTTGAGGTAATTTTACTTTTGGCTTAGCATATATGGAAATAGCATCTTCTATAATATTTCTACAAGGCTATAATGGCATTTTGGAAATGACTAGTCACCTACTTTAAATTGCATTTCATTTGCATCTAGATTTGAGTTACATTTGAATTTGAATTTGGAGATGATATTTTGGAGAGGGAAAATGTCTTGAAATGTCATATTTTAGAAATTAAACTTACTTTATTATTCAAAAAGTGCTTAATGGACTCCTTGCCTCCCTTTGCATTACCTCCCTTTGAAAACAATGGACACATGTCAACAATTTATTAGGTGAGGTCCTGCAAACTAGAGTCACTTCATAAATAAATTAATATTAATTTATAAACATTTTAGCATGTTAAGATTACTTTTATATCATATTATTTAAATATTATTATATTATGATTTTTATAATTTTTTGTACCACCATACCTACCCAAATCCGATTTGAATCAGCTACTTGGGTTAAGTCTTCTAGTAATATATATCCAGTCACTTTTCATTGTTCAAAACGAATAAAAGAAGTTAATAACAATTATCAATATCAATCTGGATGTTGTGGCCATATTGTTATCAAGATCATCATTATAACACTAACAGTAACATAAACTTCAAAAACACTGAATCTGATTTGTAATGATATTTCATGTGTTCACAGCCAAGAAGCTAATAGACAAAATATAAAAGGCAGCGCTTTTATTCTGCAAGATAAAAATCAAGAATTTTGTTTGTGCATTGCAGTTAAAGTTCAACAAAACCTGTGAGGTAGTCCCATGAAGGGGCGAGGGAGTGCTCATAGTTTTATGACATAGGTGGCCCCATACAAATATTTAACAGAAAAGCCACAATGATCCCAAACAGATCTTGGAATGACAAAAAGTCAGTTTGTTGTGGTGATCAGCTGTACTTCTTAGCTCATGGGAATAAATAAAAGATTATGACATTCTATTAATCTCATTGAAACAATTAGACAAGGTACAGATCCAGAGTGAGATGAAGAATAGGAATAGAATATAGAGTAAACAGGTGCACTAGCACTCAGAAATGACTCGAGCATCCTGGGCCCACAATGTCCGAGGAACAAGTCCCAAGTGACAATTTTGGTTGTGTAGAAAACCATGTACCAGTTCAGCCATGTAGGAAACTGTACATCATGGCACAAGGTAATTTAGACAGGTTTGTCCTGATACAAAATCATTTCATAGAGGACAAACTAGCAGAATTGAGCATCCAAATAGAAGGTGAATCAGTTCTTTCGTCTTCTTAAGAGGCATTCAAAATACTTTGTTCGAACTTCGAATAATTTATCAATCTCTTAGCAAAGATATACCTCTTGGGAATCAAGTAAAGACATTCAAGAGCATTAAAGCATTGCCAAGAGCAATTTCACAAGAGTTTGAGGTAGGAGATGTCTGCACATCAGAGAGCAGCATTCAAGACATAAGCAAGTAATCTATACAAGCCAAGCTAGGAGAGTGTGATGCCTTTGAGCATTTGGCTTGTAAATGGTTGAAAGATGATAGCGACAATGACAAAGCATAGCTTCACTTTTCTTCGGTTTTGTGACATTGACAAGTCAATACTTGTGTTTATTTCTCTAAAATCTATGCAACTACTTCACCAACTCAAGCACTTAAGAAAGCATCCAATTGATATGTTCAATCGATTACAACCAAAGCACTTGTTCATAAATGTAAATAGAAGTTGAATTCAACTTACATAAGTTAAAGAACCACAGCACTCTTTGGTGGACTAATGATATGATAAAATAAAGAGTCACATGTTGCATCAGCACAAAAGGAGTATGAAATTTGATATATAGACATTGTATTATGCGGTCACATACACAATTGCATAATGGATATATATGTAGAAGGCAGCCATGAATTGTAATAATTTGGCTACTGTTTCCGTGACATTAAGCATTCAAACATCACACTAGCGAAAATCTATGTTGGTGAATCACTTATTGACTATGTTCCCCAAGTACCAGTCCCCTGCCAAATATGACACCATCCCCCATAAGGGACATTTCAGGGACACAGGGATGTGTAGGAAACATCCCTACGCTGTTCCATATTTTGCAAAAAAAGTGGAAACATCCCCAATAAGCAAAAACTTTTTAGGGAATGCCTGGGTACTTTAGGGGACATGTCCTCGAGACAGCCAGATGTCCCCCAACTATCTCTCATCCCCTAATTTACTCAATCACATTGTAGTTACTTTTTAAAAAAACTTAAAAGCTTTCAATGCTTGTTTGATTTATGACATGCCCATCTAAGATTCACAAAAAATTATGAAAATGGTGTGCACTGTGCACCATGAAAGTCTATGTGGCTTTGAAGGTCTTCATTTGGAATTAGTGGCAAGGACTATTGACCTCTTGACCTCTTGACTCCCCAGGGGCACTGCCCCCAGACCCCCACGAGGAGCACTGCCCCTCAACCCCGCTGAGGACATTGCCAAACTGCCACCAAACTATAAGTCCAACCAAGTAATAGACCAATGATTAATCATGATCACAAATTCTACAATATACATATCCCCTATGGCAGATCTCTGCATCTTCACAGTTGAAGTCACATCCAAGGATTATCTTGTTTCATACATTGGACAACCTGTTTAGTATCCAAGGACTGCCATTGACAAATTTGGCATGCTACAGTCATCATGCTGTTGAATACGAGATACGAGTTAAGTCACAGTTGGCAGAAAATGCCCTCACCTTAATATACACACCAGTCAAGCATGTCTTTATTAACTCACGCTCATACCCATGCTTACAAAGTATCTATAATGTCTATAATGAATGCTTGATCAATGTTATCAGAGGAATATTTGAAATTTCCTTATATTTAAAATTTTCCCTAAGTTTTTAATACACAACCCCTAAAAGATGGCCTTAAAAAAAGCCCCAGAAACGCATTCCCCTGTCCTCTACTCTTCCCATCCCAGAAACTTGGGGGAGCATAGCTTATTGAAACATCCAAGTCAACTATACAAATCATATATAGTTTACAAGTTCCATCTTTTAATGTGGAGCAACTAGTTTTTACAAGGTAGGCCTGGTGCTGCTGCTGCCAAGGCTAGAACTTTGTGTTACCCATCCAGACTTTTTTGGAAGCCTCTTTGCCAAATGGAAGCATCCACTTAGAAAAATTATCTAAACATTTAAAAAAAAAATCCAAGCAAAAATATTTTACGCATACACTTTCATATACTGCAGTGTAGCTAAAATAGCAATCTCCTGTTAATCCTTTTCCTGCAATTTGCTCCGAAATTCTCTTGCCAATAACCCCTGTGAAAATATAGGCACATCCTCCATGACACTATTACGCAGGTACACACTAGAAGTGCACAAGAAATGATACTAAACTGTAATATTAAGTATGTGTTGAATAGCTTAGCGAAGTCTCATAAAGTATCATAGCAATCAACATCTTTTAAAGGCCAGATATATGACTAAATAATTTTTTGATCAATAATACTTTACATAAAATCAAAACCATTAAAAATAAATTATACAATTCATTTTTTTAATGATTGTGTGCAACATGTTGTGGTGCAATGGGAACTCAAACCAGTGTACCCCAGTTCACATCCACATACTGAAATAAGGCAACCTATAACTCCAGCATACATGTAATAAGCTTGTGGTCTAACAATTACAGCATACACTGTTAAACATTTTCGGCTTAAATTTCCTACAATTTTTTATTTTCAACTTCACCTTACTTTCACTTTTTGGTTTTTGCATTTCTCTGGCTCACTTTCCCTTGGCTTTGCAGGCACCATTTATTGAGCTACTCTTGCAATCCTCATATCATTTTTCTCATCCTCAAGATGGATCACAGTCTAAATAAATAGTTTTGCAAACTTGAATACACAGTTCTTTCCTGGAGCTTTTTAACTTAATCTTAACATGGCTCAAGCTTTCGGCAAAACCGTAAAGGAAACCTAAAATCTCCCCATATTCTTGTTATACTCTTAGTGTAAGTGGATTTGAAAATTTAAGTTTACAGCTTGACTTGATCACAGGGTCAAGACCCAGAAGTCCAAAATTTGATCAATATGTAAGGTAAACTGAATAACAGTCTGCTTGTGGGCTTCCATAAGTGTGGTCCCATACACCCAATAAGTAGCTGGCTTGGTAGTGGCTTTAAAAAAACCACGTTTACCTTTCTGGAAGGACACAATAAACCACTCTAAACTTTAACAGATCACTACTCACTCTATTTTAGTGATCAGATTCACATTTAAAAACTAATTGACAGATAAACATTTTTACATAAAACCCAAATTATTACAAAACAACAACTTCAAATAAAAAACATAATTTTGGAATCAAAAAAATCTCCAAACCACCGATTATCCGTACTTGAGTCACCGCTTTCAATGAATATAGAAAAACAATTCAGAACCCTCTAAAAAAAGCAAAAACCCAGATCTAAAGCAAGTACCAATACTTACTAGTTCTTCGCCCTTCGAAAATAGATTGGACATCTGCAGACTCGGATCGGAAGGCTTCTTGGAGGAGAACATCTGCATAGCAAAGTATGCAAATACCGCCATTCTCAATACCCCAATCAGCATCTGCCCTACTCCTGGCGGCTGCTGCTGCTGTGGTTGTTGTCTGCCCCCTGCTGCTGCAACTGCCTGCCCACCTCCTCCCGCTGCTGTTGCAGGAGTTGCCATTGCTGCTTACTATTGCTTCAGCTCCACTGAGATTCTTTACCCAATTACTTCAAGCAACTGGTAGAGACGAATTACTTTAAGCGATCGAGATATATATGTTGTTTTCAGCCCCGGGATTCAGGCAAAAGGTTTGGGGGAAGGAATATTTTACTTTAGTTGTAAAGACCGAGGAGGAAAACTGCGAGTTGCTCTTTAACCGTCCCTAAGCCGAGAGAAAATATATAGGCTAGATATTTATAGGCACTATAAAAGGTATTTGTGAATCGGCTATTTTTCATTTATGAGAAGAATATTGTCATTTTTCTATCCGTGAAAATGGAATTCTCAATGCATCCATAATTGGTTAAAAAAAACATGATATATCTGAAGCAATTTTATTTGTTTAAGAGTTATTTTATTTTACTTATTGTATAGATAGATACATAAATTTTATTTACATATTATTTCATATTTTTAGTTTGATTAATTATTTAATTATTTACATTTGTATCTTTCAAATTTTCAATTATAATTAATAAATAAATAATATCTCAAATTAACAAATCAAAATATTAACTTTTAAAAAAAATTAACTAATTTTTAAATTTAAACTTTAAAAAATTATAGGTATTTCCTTTCCTTCAATATATATTTTTGTTTTACATACTACTTATTAGTTATGCTCATGGCAGAATACTACTACTACATTCATTACATTCAATTTTTTGGAGTGATAGGGACAATCCAACCAATAAACATCTAGAATTAAAAACTTTACCAACAATTTTATATAGTCTATTTTTAATTGTCTATTTCTAAAATTGTTAAAATATTCTTTATCTTTCTTTTTATTGGTTCATGTTGTCAACAGTCATTGCAAAAATTAGAATTTTTCTTTTTCTTTTTTTCTAAATTATGTGCAATTAATGAATTTAATTCATGAATCAAATTTAAAACCTATTAATGACTTGAACGACATGAGCACTATTACATACATCATCATATAATTGCATTGTTGACTTACAAGTATTATTTTACATATTGTATTTAATAATTGGTAAGATTTTCAAAACTTATTAAACAAGAGCTGCAGAGCAGCGAAGTTCCTGCCAAAAAGTTCTAGAATAGTTTTGTTTTAATTTGTTGTGTTTGCTAAGTTTCAGTAACAATGTTTATAAAACAAATAAATAATAGGTACATAAAAAGCAAGTTTTCGTTCAAATTCTCCACTAGAGCAAACAAGCAAGTTGTCTTAAACAAAATAAATAAGCATAAAACCAAAAAAATCAAAAGGGACATCAAGGAAATTGGTTTATTATTCTTCATGATATTTTTAGATATCATAGAGCTATTACTGACCTCAAAAAAAGCATAAGATCCCATCAACATGTAAGTCCACTCACTATTTTGTTTTGTCAAAGATGAATGTGTGTTATTTAAAAATCAATATAATCATATAAATAATGCTTAAATAGTGATGGACTTTGTTCTAGGATAAAATAAGGCATATTTAAATATCCTTTCAACTCACCAATAAAGATGAATTTGTCACATCCCATTTTTGAAGCTCCTAGACTATGTTATATTTTTCTTTGTATTTTGATTAGGTGGATGCAAGAGATTATATTTTATGTATTTGATTTATTAACTATATGACTAAGACACTAATTAGGTAGGTTACTCTTAATCAATTTAGTTTTGAGAAAATATCTTCTTTGTTTGAATATATATAAGAGTATAAATAGTAGAATATTATATTCTCATTATTTCAAATTTTGGATTAATTATCAAGTATATAAACTATAATAATATGTATATGCTAGATTTTGTAGAAAATCTTGGTAAATCTTGGAAAATAATGGAAAAATTTATGAATTAGCATGGTGAATCCTTCCATTTAAATTAAATAAAGATTCCAATATTTAGTTACCACCATTGATCTAAAATATCATCTAATGGGTCTCATTGTATTTCATGAGGTAAAACATACCTACAATGTGTAATTCTCATGGGATCAAAATTTACTTTTAGATCATAGATCTCACCATAGGTACATGAAATACAATGAAGGTCATAAGATTATATTTTCAATAGTAGCAACTAAAAATGACAAATATGACTATAAATTAAATAATTATTATTTTATATTATTGAAAATTATTAACTACTATTTGTTGGTGTTGAGGGCAGTTATTCACTTGTTGTTGTTTAGAAATTCCAAACCTTACAGTATGCCATCTTTTGACTCCCCAAAGTGTAAGAAGATCATTGCATCGTAGCTATAAGGCTTTTAAATGAAACAAACCCGCAATGGCTTATTTCCTCGCAATATGCATATGATTGGCTAGGGTCCTCGCTGAGTTGGAAAGCAGTCATTTGATCTAGGAAAGCAGAATGGGGTTGAGAAGCATTTACGTTTGCAAGTCAGCTGAAAGTCCATGAAATTAACGTAATTTTATGACAGGATTTAAGCATTGACAAAGAAGATGAGTTTGTTGCATAAGGTAGAAAATGTTAGAAAAAATGTCAAAACTAATTTCAGAGAGGATTTTCAAGGTTTAACAAATAAAATGCTGGTTGAGAAGCATTTACGTTTGCAAGGTCAGCTGAAAGTCCATGAAATTAACGCATTTTTATGACAGGATTTAAGCATTGACAAAGAAGATGAGTTTGTTGCATAAGGTAGAAAATGTTAGACAAAATGTCAAAACTAATTTCAGAGAGGATTTTCAAGGTTTAACAGATAAAATGCTAGTTAAAAAATATTGAGTTAAATGTATTATTTTAAATACTGGTATGTGGGTAAAATGTTTGTGGTAAAAAAATTTCACTTGTAAGTGAAATGTGATTGGTAAAAGCATTTTTACAGGCAGGTAAAAGGTTTGCATTAAGGATAAGGGTGAAAAGGGTATATTCTAGATGCCAATTTGTTACAAATTTGAGAGTTCAACTAGTCTCAAGTGTCAAATGTGTCTTCAATATGGATATATCCCTCTTTAAAATTTAATCTCTTTGTCATTTAAAAGGGTTATGACTTTTGAAACTCTAAAGAAGAGGCATAGGGATAGGAATTTCTCTAATTTGATATAGGAAATAGTGTCTCAGATTATTCAATTTCCTATAACTACATTGTGTACTTGGATTGTAACTTAAATGAAACTTTTATTGTAGCTTAAATGAATACATGTTGCAATCTATATTGTCTCCAATTTATAATGGAATATTTCTTTTAGTAATACAATTGAGGATTGTAAAGCTTTCCATGCACATTTGTTGCATCTAGATTATTTTCATGGTTATTTTTTGTTCAATGAACAATATAATTTCTTTCAATGAAAATAATGTTATATTATCAATGAAACACTGGCAAATTTCGGTGACTGGCGAATTTTGGTGACTGACATCTGCCTTCCCCCGGTGGTGGCGATGGCACAGGTGTGCTCGCTCCTTTTTAGTTTGTTCTTTTTTATGCATTTATGTTGAATGCATCCTCCTCCTCTTCCCTCTGCCATTCGGCAGAGGCCGTACCCCCTATTTCCTCATCGGTTGTACCTAGGGCATCAATGGCTTCTGACACTCCTTGCATAGATAATCTCAATTCTAACCCTTCGCATTCAAGACCCAAGTCGTTCTCCGAGGCGGTGGCTAATTCTGGTATCACCATCAACGCGAGCGTAAGGTTTTCCCTTTCAATTTCTAATGAAGCCTACAAATCTGGTAAGAACGTTGGAGTTGCTCCGTTATCTTTCTCTGTTTCTCCTAATCCAGAAATGCTAGTTGAAATTGGTAAGGAAAAAAATAGGTTAAGGAATTTTGCTATTTTCTTCTCTGCTGTTGAAGTGGATAAATGTCCTCCCAGAAAATTTCTTGATGACTGGTTCCATAACTATTGGAACCTGAAACTTGGTTATCATATTTCATTTTGTAGACAAATACAAAAAGGGCTTTTTGTTATTTTTTTCGCTAACCATGAAGCCCAGGCTGAAATTCTTAAAAAACAATACTAGACTGTGGGCTCTACCTCCTTTCATGCCTTGGCTTGCTCTCCTAAGGCCATACATGAGGAAGTCATTGCACTCTCAGCCCCTCGTTGGATTTTGGTAAAACAAATCCTGCCTTTTCTATGGCGTTTCCTCCCTCAACTGCTTGAACCACTTGGCAAAGTCATCCGAATGGACGACACTGTCAGATTGGTCCCTCATATGGATGCCAGAATTCTTATCTCGCTGAATCCGGGTTATGAAATTCCATCTGAGATTAACATTTGTATCTCTGATGACAATTTCTCTTGCCCTATTGATATTCTCGGGGGTCTGAATGCTTGTTTCTTGTGTAGAAGAGAAGGGCATCTGAGGAAGGACTGCCCCATCCTTAAGAAAAAACCCTCGCCGCCTAATCCCTCAACTTTCCAAAATTCACCAGAAACTGTTAACCCTAACCCGAACTCCTCGATGAACAAAACCCCTCTTGCTGCTGCACCTGCTAATCCCTCACTCCAGTTGGCCTCCAACACCCCGCCCACCCCTCTTGTCCCTTCCCCTGCTTCTCTCTCGGTTGAATCATTACCCCTGGTGAATGCTACTCAAAATATCGGGCCCCTAACCTTGACCAAAGTCTCCAACAAACGTAGACGAAGAACTAATAAGCAATCCAACACCTCTTTAGAGGGCTCCCTGTCCCTTTGCCCTCAACTTATCTCCACATCGAACAACTCTGTCGTGGCCGCATCCAAAGAAATCCAAAGTAGCTCCCCCCCTCTTGTTTGACCCTCATGGACCTCTCTGTCAGATGCATTGACCCAGCTCCTCCCCAAAGATTCCCCCCTAAAATCTTCCATGAGCTTGGTGATGACTGCTTGCTCGAAGTCATCCCCACCAGCAATTACTCCTCTGTCTCTGCTATTCACCCTGAGAAACATACCATGGACTTGAATTTCCTGTCCCCTGATGACTCTGATAATGATGACAAGCTTAAAGATGCTTTCCCCATATCTAAACGGCGGGGGAGACGATTAGGCTCCAAAAATAAGAACCCCTCCAAGAAATTGCTAGGGGACATCCATTGCAGTGTCTCGGCCCCAATTCTGGGGTCCACTAAAAATTGTTCTCCCCCCCGCATGTTTCCTTATGAATTGCATTACATGGAATATTAGGGGGATTGAATCCCTTGACAGAAGATGGATCATTAAACGGTATCTTGATACCTGCAAATCCATGGATTTCCTGATGCTGCAAGAAATTAAAGCCATTAGGTACACTCTGGATTCCAATCTCAACTTTATGTGGAAAGATGCCATCAAGTTTTATACCAACCACCCTAAGGGCAGGGGTGGGGTTGCCCTTCTGATCAACACTAGATGGGAGAATTACATCTCTGGTAATGGGATTTCCCCCTGTAACAGAGCGGTGTGGGTTACTATCAATTGCAATAACAATGTCTTTGGCATATGCTTCGTCTATGCCTCGAATGATTTCAAGGAGAGAGCGAGACTTTGGGACTGGTTGGCTACTCTCCCTAATATCCCCTGGCTTATGGGAGGGGATTTCAACATGGTTGAATCCCAAGAGGACAAAATTGGAGGCCTTTCGTTTGCCTAGAAAGACCTGGAAAAAGTGCATTGGAATAGAATGAAAAATTCTAAACACCTTTTTGATCCCTTGGCTGGTGCTAAGGATACGAACCCTGGCATTTGGCATACCTGGTGCAATTTCCAACAGGGTCCCTCTAGAATTTACTACAGACTCGACCGTTTCTATGTTAATAAAAATTTCTTCTCTGTTATGCCTGATAAATTCGGCCACTCTGTCCTCGTTACCCCCACCTCCCTCTCTGATCACCATCCCATCTCCACCTGTATTAGAATTAACAACTCTCCTATTCGCTGCAATGGATCTAATCCCAAGTTTTTTCTTAACACTAGCCTCCTGAAAGATGAAGATACTCTTGCTGCCATTCACATCGTTAAGCTCATTAACAGAAATAACTTTCCCACCAGCTCTCATTTGGATAGATGGAACAGGAACATTCTCGCCTGGCAGAATCTGTTAAAAACCATTGGGCAAAAAAGGGCTAAAGATTATAGATTTGCTGAAAAAAGTCTTTCCTCTAATCTCCAGATAGCTGAAACCAATATTCAAGCCAATCCTTCGGACTATGGTCTCATCTCTCATGTTGTCAATGCCAAGGATGCCCTTAGACAACACCAGCAGGTTAAAACCAAAGGAGCCAAGATTAGATCTCGTGTGCACTGGCTGCAGTTTGGTGATAGGGGTTCTAAATTTTTCTTTAACCTCCTTAAGCAAAAGTAGACTAATGAAACTATAGAGAGAATTGTTGTTGATAATCATGAGATAACTGACCTCGATAACATCAAAGAGGCCTTTGTTAATTTTTATCAAAATCTTTTTGCTTCTGAAGATTCGGAGGAGGCTTCCTCCCTTAGACATCAAGTTTGCTCTCTCATCCCTAACAGAATCTCCACTGCAGATGCCAACCAGCTGTCCAAAGATTTCTCCCTAGAGGAAATTGAAAAAGCCATTAATTCTCTTAGTAATGACAAGGCCCCTAGTCCCGATGGTCTCCCAGTTGAGTTCTACAAGGCTAATATAGAATGGATCTGCCAAGATCTCCATGATTTGTACTCTAAAGCCCTTGTTAGGGGTTCCATGGGTTGCTCCATCAATAGGGGTATAATTAATTGATCCCCAAGGATGGGGACAAAGCGCTCATCAAGAACTGGAGACCTATTACCCTCCTCAATGTCTCCTACAAAAATTTTGCCAAACTCCTGGCTCTGAGAATTGAGAATATCCTGCCCAACTTTATTTGCTCTACCCAAACTGGTTTCATTAAAGGTAGATTTATTCTTGAAAACCTGATCACCAGTTGGGAAGCCATGAACTGGTCCAATTACTCCCAGCAAAATTTTTCCATGTTCCTTCTGGATCTCGAAAAAGCTTATGACAGGGTGGAATGGAGTTTCATCACCATGATGCTTGAGGCCTTCGGTTTTCCTAGGAAGTTTTGCAACTTTGTTAATATGTTACTCAAGGATTCCTTTGCCCAGATTAACATTAATGGCTCCCTTTCTGCCTCCTTCCCCCTTGGTAGATCCATCAGAAAAGGTTGCCCCTTGGCCCCTGCCCTCTTTGTTATTGCTTATGAAGCCCTGTACTACATTCTGAGAGATAACTCTATCTCCCCTGCTGTCAGGGGCATATCTCTCCCCAATAATGAAGAGCTCTTAAACTACCAATTTGCTGATGATACTGTTATCTTCTTTGAAGCCAGGGCTGACAACTTTCAGGCTCTGACCTCCAAGCTCAACCTATTTTGTAATATATCTGGTGCTCATTTGTCCCACTCCAAATCTATCTGCCTTGGTTGGGATGAGCAGCCCCCTGACTGGTTTAAAAATTATGACTTTCAGTGGGGAGGTCCACACAAAATTGTGCGCTACCTTGGTATACCTTTCTCTATAGATCCTTCCCTTAAGGATATGTGGTCGTGGGTCAAAGACAAGATCGCTAAGAAGTTGAATAAGTGGCACAACAAAGCTTTGTCCTTGGCTGGCAGAGTTCAAGTCTGTCAAAAAATTCTCTCCTCTTATAATATATATTATTCCTCAGCTTGGATGTTCAACAATTATCAAATTTTAGAGATTCAAAAGGTCGTCAGGAATTTTCTCTGGTCTGATGGTAAAGGTAATAAAAAAATGCACGTTGTTAAATGGGACTGGTGCCATAGTAATAAACTCCTTAGGGGTCTTGGTTTGAAGGATCTTAAGCTCCAAGGGATTGCCTTGGCTGCCAAGTGGATCTTTCACTCTCTTGATGGCAATGATCCTTGGAAGGTCCTTGTTAGGAATAACATTGAAAGGGGATTCCCCAAAAATGCTAAGTCCTGGAAAAATCTTCGGTTCAATGATCTTATTATTGGTAACTTTCCTGTTCTTGTTCAAGGATCTGCTGTCTTTAGATCCATTTGGAAAGCTTGGGACCATGTGAAAAATTATGTTACTAACAAGACCTTCCATGATGATAATCATCTCTTTGGTGAAAGATCCATTTGGTGGAACTTACATTCCTCTGGTAAACCCCTCGCCCTCTCCCAAGGCTGCTCTGCTAGACACTGGTCAAATAAGGGCATCTCTCAACTCGTCGACCTCTTTGAACATGACAGATTAATCAGTTGGGAGGATCTCAGAAACAAATTTGACATCCCCATCTCCCAAAAGAAGACCTATAATATGATTCTCAAGGCCTCCAAGGACCTCCCTACTTCCTGTCATTTGGACTCATAGATTTTTATGTTGTAAATGGCCGGATGGGACTATTTTATCCAAAGTCAAAGCTAAGAACATCTACAATGTTATTGGGCATTCTGAGGCCATCATTGATCATGTCAACACAGTTTGGTACTCTGCCCTTGACGCCTGTGCTTGGAAGAATTACTTTGAAATTATGTGGAAAGGTCCCACTGAGCCGAAGCTTAAATGTTTTAACTGGTTTTTGCTTCTTGATAGGCTTCCTATTAGAAAGGACAACTCTGCGACTGAAGCTCTGCAGGCTTCCTGAGACTGGTGGACACATTCTGCTTGACTGTATATTTGCTAAGGAAATATGGTTTATGTTTGGCATCACTTATCCTTTGGTCTTTAACATTCTTGATATTGTTATTGGGCATATTGATGGGCTAAAGCAAGATTCTAATTTGTTTTGGAAAATTCTCTCCTCTAACATTTTATGGCAGATTTGGAAGTGCAGAAACGAGGAAAGGTATCAAAACAACCCCCGTGTTCTTACTGAGTCTTTTCAAAAACTCACTTTTTTTAAAATCTTCTTGCAGGTTCGAACTACCATGTTGATTGAAAGGAAAAAACTCAAAAGATTCCTGAAGACCGGTTATGCCACGTTCTTCATCTATGAGTTGAAGGGCGGTTATGCTTGGAGGGAGACTTTGGATAACCTGCAGATGTTCGAAAAGACATGCAAAATGCTTACCCAAGAGGTGAAGGATAACAGGAACTCCAATAAGGATCAGATCCTTATGCTTGCGCAAATCCAGGAGATGAAATGCATTGTCTAGATGGAAGGTGCTAAAGGGTGGACTGCCTGGGTTAACAAACTTGATGACATCCTTCACTAGTCTTTTGGTCGCCTTGTGTCTTTTTTTGTACTTTCTATATCTGTTATGTAATTTCGTAATGCTCCTAATGTGAGGCCCACCCTCTCTCGAGCAGTACATTTCGCTTTTCAGCGCCTTTTTGTATCTTTTGTGACCCCCTTATATTTAATATAAAAATGAAAATAATGAGAATATTGTCATGATCTAGTTGTGAATATTATATAATATTTATATTTTATACAACATAAAATTATTTATTTAATTTTTAATTTAAAAATTAAATCACATTAGTAGAATTGAAACATCCTTTACTCTAAAAAATATGATGCTAATTACCTTTTAAAATAATAAACTTACTCCAAATATTTTAAAATATATATTTTTTCAGAGAATCAACATCCTTTACATTATTTAAATATTTTATAATATTTACTTGTAGTTTGTGAATTTCACATTACAAAGTTACAATACTCTTATAATATATTTATGTATAAATAAATAGTTTTATAATGTCAAGTTAAGTTTGGTATTACAATTTAAAGAGGTTGATTTTATAATATTTATTAAAACAATTTGATATTTTAATATTAAAGTTTTCAAATATAATTAATAAATTTAAAAATAAACAAAAGTAAAAAATTTCAATTTTTTCATTATTATAATTTTATGTTTAAAGTAAACATATGAATTATTTGAATCAATAATTTTTTTAATATAAAATAAATAAATTTATTATAAATATAAATAAAAAATCAAGATAACAATGTTTCTCATCACAAAATTAATTTAATATATTAGATGTTAATTTAATATAATATATAATCCAATATATATTAAACTATTAAAAAATAATATATCACATTATTAAAAATTATAATATAATATTTTAAAATTATTATCTAATATATTAAATTATATATGTTATATATATTTCATATTATATAGAATATATAATATATTAAAAATAATTTTATAATATACTAGCAATTGCATCTTAGTGTGCAATGGGTATGCCGAAGAGGTTTGGAAAATCAATTAGAGAAAATTTTGGTTTCTTTGATATATGTGAGGTCAATTGGTAGGTCATTTGTGCAACAAATATCTCACTACAGAAGTGATAGTTTCAATTATATATTAATAATATATAATGTTATAAAGTTTTATAAATAATATATTATATTATTATATATAATAAAAAATATTATATAACTATATATTGTAAGAATATAATATTATAGTATATACAAAAGAAAGAGAGAAAAATAACTTGAAAATTAAAAAACGTTACTACTGCACACCTTTATTCATTTTTTTAACAATCTACTTGATAGATAAAAATTGTATTACATCAAGATAAGGGTTGTTTGCAAATCCTAAAAATGAAACGCATAAATCTCATAAATTATGTGAGCAAATATCAACTCCTAAGCACCAAATCTAAGATGAAGAGTGGCTTTAGTGGTGAATAACAAGTATAAATTGAATCAACTTCATTATGAAAATAAGTAATATATAAGGTATAAAGTAAGCATAAGCAAATCAATCTCCACAAATTTGATAGAGAGCTCTCTCAATCATATACATTAAAAAAACATAAGTGTTTCCAATGAAAAATGAGTGGAGGTTTATTTGGTAAAACATTTACTAAGTAGCTAATTAGTCAACCAAAAACCCTTTAAAATAGTGTAATAACACATGGAACATAAACTAATATAAAATCTTTGGACCACTTTTGTAAATAAAAGAGGTGATGAATTTGACACATGGTAGAGGGAGAGAGAGAAACACCATAAACTGAAAGATATCTATAATGAAAAACACTATGAACAAAAAAAATACATATGAAGACAATACAATCCTCTATGAATTCAGGAGGATGTGTAAAAAGCAAGAGTTACTTTTACAATAAATAAAATTTATCATGTATCTTTTTATTTTATATTGTTACATTTATATATTATATTAAGCTATATATAAATATATTAATATTTATCAACTTTTAAGTATATGCTCTTTAATTCTATTATATTATTATAATAGTATTATTTATATACTATTTAGTAGATCTAATATATTATTGATTATATATATATATATAAAAGATGTATATATTATTTATTATATTTATACTTTAGGAACAAATAAAATTTACATTTTTAAAACTTTATAAAATTCATTCTCATCATAAAATTATACGTCTTAGTTTAAACCAAAATATATATTTTAAATGAAAATTAATTTTATATTTTATAAGCTAATATAAGAGCTTTAATTTTTTTTTGAGTACTATGGAAAACAACACATGTATTTTATAAAGTGTTGTAAAAAAGTGCAATGAACAATTAGGGGAGAGGACCAAGTAGTTGAGCACCCTAACTTGGCGCTTTTCAAAATTTTACGTGGAAATTTCAAATATAATGCCATATCAGCATGCTTTTTGTCAAGGTGTCCAAACAGGTCCAAAAAAAAAGTCAGACCAATACTTACATCTACATCATGTTTTATTGGGTGCTGATGTGGCATCACATGATTTGTTACTTTTTAGATCTAAGAAATACATTTCATTCATCATCAACACTAACAACTTTAAATTGCAACTATTGATCTAATATTGTTAAAAATATTGCACATTATCTAAACAAATGTTATTGAAACATGCTACCTATATTTTTCAACATGTCCTCAGTAGTGTTGTTGTTATCTAAGTCATTAAAATCTGTTCATAATTAATATTGATTTTAATTAATATTGTGTACATATTAACTATGCATAGGAGAAGGGCAGAGTTTGCCAGTAAAATTTTAAAACTGATGAACAGAAAACTAAAATAAACGGCGATGACGGAGAAGAAGTTGAACGGCCATCACATTTTAATTGTCTTGCACCATCGCAAAAACTAACTAGTCTCCATTCAAATAGCAGACAACGAAACCACACTAGTGAAAAACGGTAACGAAAGAGGAACATGGTCATCGAGAAATGTGAAAAATGGTTTTGAAAGAACAATGGTCATGATGTAAACGACCGTATTGCATCTCTTGTCCGATAATTCATGTCGTCCATGGACAAAATGAGGTCCATCAATCTCAAATAGGATACCCCATGTAAATATACTAATAATATATTAAATTATGTATTAAATGTTGTATATTATATAGTATATATTTTTAATTTTTTCATATACTATATAATAATTTATTAATTATATTTTAAGAAATAAAAGTAAATAAATATTTAGAATGCATAAAAATAATTAATTGTCAAATGAAAAATACTTGTATTAAATCCCTTGAATAATAGTTTAACTTTGTGGTAGAAAAATATTTTGTGGTAAAAAGTGCCTAAAAAAATTAGAATTTTTTTATATTATAATGTTTGTGGCAGAAAAACCTTAAAAAACTGCCATAAAAAGTTTATGCTCCTGGTCCTTATGCTCAAAATTTTTGAGCCAATTACATTTCAAAAAATTAATTTTTGATATTTGTTTTGTTAAGTATTTTGCATATTTACTTTACAATTATTCAAATATTTGTCAACTAGAAAATAAAAATGAATTCTCATTTGTTTAAATCAAAGTTATTAATAACTAGTTAACAAAATGTGTGCCTATAGTTTTTATAGACTAATCTACCTATTATTGGAAAAATTAATGTAAAAGATGTTAAGACACCAATTTTATTTAAAAAATAACTTTAATAAACAAGTTGTGGCAAAAAAATTCGTTAAATGGAAGTAATAGAAGTAATGGAAGCGCATTAATCGCTTATATCTGAAGTACCCAAAATCTGCAATGTAAGACCAACCTCAAAAACTCATTAGAAGGGTTAGTATAACACACAAATCTGCAAATACCTCCATGGAATATATTGCAAATGCTTTCAAAAATGCAACAAATGATAATATAAAGACTAAAACATTATGAAAACAAAAGCAAGCTACCTATTCCATGTTGGATTGGTGTCACATGTGCTAGTGACCCTTTCCCAATCCTTGATTGATAAGCTTAGATGATGATGATTGCTATTGATATGGAAATGCTAAGTAGACAAGATCAAATCTCAAATGAAGAGAGTGACCTTGCAAGAGATTGTGGAGGATTTGCTCAAAGATGAAGCCTTATTTAAAGATTTTCAAAATGCCAAGTGTTGAAGAGGGACCAATGTGGGATCAAAAACAAGCCAATGAGTTGAGGACACTTGTCATCATGTGATTAGTTGATGTATGTGCAAGATTTGGGAAGAGTGCCCAAGAGGGGGAATTTTGAATTCAAATTTGCAATAAATTTTGAGAGGGGGACAAGAAAGAAGAACAATAAATGCCCTGTTTGACTTGTCATGTTGAGAGAAAATGAGGTTTTAATAAATCAATAAAATTGATTTATTGTGCAAGTGGCTAGGTCTAGATAATGCAAGTGGGATGTGATTAGTATTAGATTAGGATTAGATGAAGATTATGCTGATTAATGCTGATTAGATGATTTGACTTTTTGGACTTAAATTTCTGATTTATTGAAATTAGAAAATGATGGAATATGATTTAGGATTTGATTTAAATGGATTTTGATTTTAAATAACTTTAGGCAATGAGATTATTTAAATGGATGAAGGTGATGAATGGATCCAATGCAATATCTAGTTCAATTGATAAATGATCCTGATCGAATGCATAATGTAAATTTTGCATGTCTACAATATCGGGTGAAATTTGTCTACCAATTAGATTGAAGATAATTGAATTTTGAAATTTGTTTTGTTATATAATTGGCATGTATACATTGATAATAGATAAAAAAAAAACAAATAGAAAAAATGTTTGAGCTCTCATTGGTTAAAAAGAGAATTATTAATAACTAGTTAAGATTTGGTCGTGCCTATAGTTCCCTGGCAAGAACTAATAAATGTGAGTACACTCAATGCATATTTTATATTTGTTTATCAAGTGTGTATTAAGTATCACAAAAAAAATTTATCTATCTATAATAAATATCAATTTATTGTTTTATGTATCTACAATTATTAATTCAATAAAATCTATTTTAAAAAATATACAAGTAATAATATAATTTAGCAAAGCAAAAATTACATAAATATCACATTATCAAAAGGATAAGAATAAATAAATATATATATATGGAATTATTATAATAATATATTTGTATAATTGTATATTTTTTATTTTTGGAATATTAATTAACTATAATAATAACATTATACAACAACAAACAATTATATTACACCCCTACTTACTTCTATTAACTAAATGTTTAAAACAACAAAACACACCCATATGAATTTTATTTTTTATTTATGCAACATTAATCAACTATAATAATAACATTATACAACAACAAATAATCACATTACACCCCTAGCTGCTTCTATTAACTAAATGTTTAAAACAACAAGTACACCCCACATGATTTTTTATTGTTATTTTTCAATATTAATCAACTATAATAATGACATTATAAAACAACAATCACATTAAACCCCTAGCTATTTATATTAACTAAATGCTTAAAACAACTAAGCACACCCCACAATGGGCAGAACCTGACGCAAATGCGTCTCTTGTTTTAGAAATGTTATGATTTATATTGAATATTAATATTTTTACATATAGGGTTATCAAACTTAAGATAAAACATAAGAGTTCTTGTTAACACCTTCATGTCGTTATATTCGGCCTCTTGCTATTATTATAGAATCTTTAACATTAATAAGAGTTCTTGTTAACATGCTCATGCCATTACATTCCACCCCATGTTCAACATTAATAAAAGTTATCGTTAAAATGCTCATGTCATTACATGTTATTGTTAACATGCTCATGTCATTACATTCCATCTCTTGTTGCCATTGTAAAATGCCTTTCCACATTAATTATGATACTATTATTTTTTATTTTTTATTTTTTATATTTATATTATTATTTTACTATTTATTTATTGTTTATTAATAATGTTTTTTAGTTTTCATATTCTAATATAATTTTAAAAATTTAATCTTTGTTTTTTGAATTAATATATATAATATTATAAATATTTTTTATTATCTTTATTTATGTTGAGAAGCATAATATAATGACGTTAAGGAACTTCTTATTCATAAGGTTGGTATTTTTGGATATATATTATGTAAAGTTTTTAAGAGGACTAAGAATATTGCCACCATTTATCTATGACAATTGTGAAAAAACTAAAAAAAGAAAACAACTTTTCAATTGCAAAGCTAATGAAGAGAGATCAAAGTCATTAGAAGATAAGTAAATGAATGCTATGACTATGGATGTGAACTACGAAACCTGTGTTTCCCTAAAAAACATATGTAAGAAAGGTCATTTCAAATGTTACGAAGAGATCTAGGTCTAAGTATTTCATTCATAGGACTAAGAATATTGTCACCTTTATATATGACTTCTATAAAAAGATGAAAAATAAATCAACTTTCCAATTATGAAGTTAGGAACAAAGACTAAAGTTATTAGAAGATAAGTAAATGGATTCTATGACTATGGATGTGACCTCTGAGGAATATGTCTAGGTTTAAGGATTTCATTCATAGGACTAAGAATATTGTCACCTTTACATATGACCTCTATAAAAAGATGAAAAATAAGTCAACTTTGCAACTCTGAAGTTAGGAACAAAGGCTAAATTTATTAGAAGATAAGTAATGGATTCTACAACTATGGATGTGAACTATGAAACCTCTAATTTTCTTGAAGGAATATGTAGGCAAGGCCATTTCAAATGAGCTTCTAGGAAAAGGTTCCAAGTCTAAGAATTTCTCAAGATATATGACTTTATTTTTCTTTTAATTTATGCAGAGCGATTCATCTAATATTAATGAAACAAAATTATATATTCACTAAAATAATGTAGGGATTGAATTAATATTTCACACTAAGAAATGAGCATAGCGATGAGCGAGAGCGAGTGTTTGAATTTGTGTGAAGGCACAGCTGAGGAAGACACGAAATCTAATGCAAAGGATGAGGTAGATGGTTTTGCTAGTTCGCATGTGACTTTCTCTTTCCTTACGATCCTTGCTTCGTGTGTGTTGCATGTGGCTTGTGTTGTGTTCAGGCTGTGGGAGAATCATGTAGTTGTGCACTTGCGGTCCCTTGTGGAGGTTCTGACTATGGAGAAGTCTTTCCTTGGCTCTAACCAGTGTGTTGGGGTAGATGTTGTGCTTCTCGTTCCAACCCTCTCCCTATCTCCTTTGTTTGTGGTTTCCCCTTGCTCTCTTGGGTTCTCTCTACTGCTTTTTGTTCTGGGGTCTCCTTTTGGTGGCCTTTGCTCTTGGCGTTTGGTGGCTACTCTTAACATCCTTGTTGGAAAGTGGTGGTCCCCGTGGGTTTTTTTTGTAGAGTTTTTTTGGCCTCTCTGTGGTTCTGACTGGCATGTTGGGACATATGACATGCTTAATGTTTTGACCTGTTCCTTATCTTTTTCTTGCAAGGTTTGCTCTTTCTTTCTTGGGTTCTTTTTGTTGCAAATGTTTGTTGCTTTGTGCCCCCCTACAGACCTTTGTTTTGTAGTTCTAGCTGAGGATTTTGTGGTGCTTGAGTTGCAGGAGGTATTTCTTGTTGTTTTCTCTTTGGCGAATGGTGTGAGGCTTGGGTTTTAGTTGTAGGAGTTTGTTTGGAGTTTTGGCCTCATTTTATCCTTGATTGGCATGTTGGGGAGGATGTTGTGCTTCATGTTTTGGTCAACTCTCTTTGTTTCTCCTATGTTGGGTCCCCTTGTCTTCCCTTTCTTCAGTTGGGTGCTAACGGTTGTACTCCTATTTTGTTGTGTCGTTGGTCCTTGGCAACATGTGGGTTGCGGGGGCATTTTTCCTCCTAGGTGTTTGGTGAGTGTTAGTTTTCTTGTGGAAAGATTGTATTCAAAGTGTGGCTATATCTTGTCCCTAGTTGGAATGTTGGGGAGGATGTTGAGCTTAATGTTTTGGCTGACTTCTGCCTCTCTTCATTTGTAGGTTCTCCTTGCCTTTCCATCCTTCAGTTGTTTGTTGGTGCTCTTGTACCTTTGATGTTTTTGGAGGTTTTTGGGCCTTTCAAAGAGGATATTCCATTGCTTCAGGGCCTTGGTGTTTGGCTTTTTTTAGAGCATCCTTTTGGTTGCTTTTTCTCTTAGAGAGTAGTGGTTGTTGGTTTCTCAGTGGTTGTTGTTGTGGGCTTCATCCTTTTGGCTAGGTTATCTCTATTAACCCAAAAGTTTCTATTTTGGTTGAAAGTTACTTTGATCCCCTATTGGATGGTGAAGCTTTTATGTTTGAAAGGGGATGTTATTTTTTATTGGCAATAAATCTCTTACTTGTGGTGGTGTTGCTCAATGGTTGTGGGGGTTTTATTGCTTGAGTTTTTTATGGATACAGTGGCTACCCATATTATTGTTATTTGGGTGTTGGCTAAGCAATATCTTACACTCTTCCTAATGACCCAATTGTCAATGCTACCAAAGGGGGTTATTTCTTCCCTTTGGCTATAGATAGGGATGCTTTTCACGTTCTTCTTGTTGATCTCGATGCTCAATCTACTAAAGGATGTTATGTATGCCTTTCCTGTTGAAGTCTTAGCTTTCTACTGGGTTCTACAATCTTTTTCTCTCATGGAGGTGGAGCCCTCTCCTTTTGAGGTGGAGTTAGGTATTCTGGACGTGGTTGGAAGCTATCCTTTCTTATTTCCTCCTCTATTATTCCCATTGAGGTGGAAGCTACCCCTTTTAAGGTGGAGGTTGAAGTGGTTGGAGATTTCAAGCTTTGGTGGAAAGGGTGTTCATGTCATCCTCTCTAACAGAGGGGAGCTCTCTCCTTTAAGGTGGACATTGAGTTGGTCTTTTGGGTTGTTAGGTGTTTTAAGGGGATTCTTGCTTCCCTTTTTGTTTTGAAAGTGAACTATTGTTTACCTCCTTTTTCTTGGCTCAGTGCTTCCTACTTTGAGTGGTTGGTTTGTTGTTGTGTGGTTGTTGCAGGCTGTTTAGTTACCTGGTTGATTTAGGTGATTTATGTTTGTAGTTAAGGTTCAAGGTGGCTACCAAAACTTGGTTGTATAGGGTTTTAGGTTCCCTTCAAAACCTGATTTGTGCAGCTTGAGGTGCCTTGTCTATCTTTTGAAGTTTGTTGTTGTCGAGTTGTTGATTGTATGTGTTTTATCTATTTGTAGCATTCCTTTGTAAAGGTTTCAGGTCCTTGCAAAACCTATTTGTAAAGGGTTTCGGGTCTCTTCAAAACCTATTTTTCCCCCATTAATCAAAACATTTCACATTGAGATGCTAATAGCATACCTATTTTGGAAAAACTATATAAAAGACTTTTAGAAATATCAGTCTTAAATATGCATCTTTTTATACAATATGTTTCAAAATCTTTTCTATAATTAAAAAAAAAAAGTATACTAATTTTAATAATTTCTTATTAACATAATGTAACAAAATATTTTATATTATTTATTTTTAACATTATGGCCTCCCAATATTGGATTCTAGTATTTTTTTTTTTTTTAATATGATTTTTGTTATTTTAAGTATCATTTTAGTTATTCTTGATGAGATTGTGCTTAAATGACAAGGTCATAAATTTTTCAAGATGGAGATCCATGTTCATATCATTTTAATTATAATATTAAATCATTTATCATAATATCTTCTTCTCCTATATGAAGTTCCATTTTTATTAATTTTCTATTTTATA
Organism: Sequoia sempervirens; assembly: GCA_007258455.2. Lineage (NCBI taxonomy): Eukaryota > Viridiplantae > Streptophyta > Pinopsida > Cupressales > Cupressaceae > Sequoia > Sequoia sempervirens. The sequence continues at coordinate 66,535,701 of VDFB02353493.1, forward strand.
ATATATTAATATTTCTTATATCTTAGCATTTGAAATATCTTTATAACAATGATGTTATTAATAAAAATAAAATATTTTTAAGTAAAACTAAAATAATTAAATATATAATAAATAAAAACAATTATACATTATGTTTGTTTATTTATAATTTAATTTAACAAAATAAAAAAAAATGTTCATTATAAATAAATAAAATTACAATGAATATTAGTTTTTTCAATTAAAAATATAAATAAAATAAAATACTATTAGTAATGTTATTTAATACTAAAATAATTATTTATTAAAATATAAAGTAAATAAATAAAATAAATGACAATATAAATATAAATATGGGCATAATGTGTGAAGTTGTAGATGGTAGCACAAGTGAAGCAGTACTTGGAAGGAGGCATCAGGAGGATGGAGCTGAAGTGAAAGCTAACCAAAAGGGTAAGTAACAGTCCAAGAGTGTGAAAGGAGTGAAGGTCGATGCAATCCCACTTAGGGCTTCATTGGGGCATGCTTCTCCACTGGCCTCTAGTACGTCTCCCATGACACCTCTCCCCATCGAGGGTTGTTGGAATAGGATCAACCCCTTTCATGAATGCACAAAATTCTACAAATCACAAGCCATTTTGGATTGTCCCAAGCCATCACCAGTCAAGCCTTCATCGGATTCTTTCATCCTTGATCCCATGCATTCTTGTTATCTGGGTGATTTGAAAGTCTATATGACGGAAACCCCTTGTTGACTTCCATGTATTAGACGCTTGTATCAATGACCTTGTAGATGTGATCGGTAATAGGTCACTCATTCATTGTTTGAGCAAGCGGTCACTAATTGATAAGTTTGTAGGTTAGATGAAGGCGTCCTGGAGTAACATCCCTACTCTAAACATTGATATCCTCGACTTTGGTTTCTTCTTGTTGCGATTCGCCTTTATGGAAGATTGCAACATTATCAAGCAGAAGGGCCTATGGTTTTATGGCCAATCTGGCCTCTTCCTTCTAGATTGGTCCCTTTTTTTCGATCCTACAACTGTCAAGATAACATCAGTTCCCATTTGGATCAAGCTTTATAATCTTCCACCAATTTTTTGTGTGTCAAAACTCATTAAAAATATGATTGAGCAATTTGGATCCTTTGTGAAGTTGGACCCTAGTGCTCCTTACAACAGATTCAGTAGAGGTTGTGTCATCATAGACATCTCTAAACCGATGCACCACTCAATTTTGATCCATTATGCTCATGGCACCTAGACCTGATTTCTCAATTATGAAGGTTTTCCCTTTAGATGCTTTCGTTGCAACATGTTGGGGCACAAAATTGATGGTTGTTCCTCTCATGTGTTTTCCACCTCTCAACACTTCAGTCTCAAGCAATGGGTCAAGAAGTCGAGCTCTCTGGATGCTAACTTTATGTGGAGTAATCACGAGAAGTTTGTGGCTCCTCCTCAAGAGGATCCCACGACTGATCTTGAGACCAAGATTGTGGCCTCCAATGGTGTGGTGCAACCCTCTTCCAAGCCCATCAGTGCTCCATGTGAGGTTCCACCCCCTCATCCTAATGTCATCTCCCCCTTCCAACTGAGGTGGTGGGCAATGGCTTTGATTTTGAGGGCTCTTATCCCTTCATGGAGGATCTAGATGGGGACTTCTTAGATTTTTTGGATCTGGATGAATTGGTTGTTCCTGTTAAAAATTGCACCATCTCCCAAATAACAGTGTCATCCCCAAACCAAACTTCCTGCCCAAAAGGAAAAAGGGACATAAATCAGAGGCTGAGAAGCTCTGTATCAAAGCCAGAGATGTTGTTGATGATGGCACACAATGGAAAATGGATGCCCTCCTCACCAAGAGTATGAGGAAAGGGAAGGTCAAAAAGACCATCTGAGTCATGCTTATGGGGTGGTAAATATTGCTTGTGCTATGTTTGATGGCAGTTTGGTCTCCAGCTATTCTTTATGCCTTGCACTTTCTTGAAGTTTTGTATGAGTGCTCTAGGCTTCTTTAGCCTTTTCATCATATTTTGTGCTCCCCATTCGTGGGTTTGAAGCAGTCTGCATTATTTTGTTTATTTATATATTGGGAGTAGGCCCTAATCCCACAAGTGAACTGATAAAAAAAAGTAAATAAATCAAATTATAATATAAAATAAAGTCTTTTTTTTTTAAATTACAATTACAAATTATTTAAAAATTTATAAATAAAAATAAAATAAGCAATTATATATAAATAAAGAAATATTATGGGGTGGAGGGCCTAGCCTGATTGGCTAAAGCAACATGTTGCAGGTAAGAAGTCACGAGGTCTAGTCTCCCCTCCATCCCTGTGGTACCAAAGGGTGTGTCACGCCGACATCACCAGTCACATGAAAAAATAATACTATATTATATAATCTATATATAAGTTAATGTATATAATAATATTTTTTTGTTATATATAAATAATATTATTTTCTTTTTTATATGTTCATATAGAAAGATTTGTCATATATATATGAATTTTTTTTAACTTGTTAAAATTATTTAAACTATATATATATATTATTTTATTTTATTTTATAAGTATTGAAATTTTATTTTATTTTTATTTAATTTAAGAATTTTTTTCAATTATTTTAAATTTATTTTAAACTAATTTCTAAAATATGTTATTTGTCAACTATCTTCACAAATTAAAAAAGAATCATTTCAATTTTTACATATTAAATCATTGTTCAATTATCTTTAACAAAATTATTGATTTATTAAAATAATATTATTTATAGATTGCAACTCTATATATTATTAATATATCTCTCTAAAAACTATATAAAAAACATCAAAGAGTACCTATTAAATAAAATAATTCTATATAAAATAAAATTTATGGAGGGTTTTATATCAAACCTAGATTCATTTTAGCTACTTGATATGGGAGAACAAGCCATAGGTTGAACCTCTTTGGCTAGGAGCCAAGGATTGAGGAGTATTCATTCCACCAAAATTCGCCTGAGGTACGATCTTGGCCTCATCCCTTGTGATGTTGGAGCCTTACACTCAACAAGACTTGATCCCTGGTGGACTCATTTAGAACCATTCAAATAAAAATAACTAGCAATTGCACCTTAGTGTGCAATGGGTACGTCGAAGTGTTATGGACGGTTAATGAGGGATAAGTATTGTATATTAGTTGCATACACAATTTAGAAGTACAATGGGGTGAATTGGGAGGCTATTAATAAGAAGAAAGTATCATTCTTGTCAACAATATTTCAAAAGGTTGAATACATGAAATATTTATATAGAAGAAATATTTTTTTTTGTAGATTGTGAAGATGAAAAATTGTTGTACAATTATTTTTATGATTTGGAATTGGAAAAAGGTGAATGTATTTTATCACATTATTTTCATTGGGCTTGACAACAAAATATGTAGATTTTTTTGTGTAGTAGGGGCACTTGACCTGCGAAGGAAAAAAAAATGAGAAAAGTTAGGAATCAATAAAAATGTATGTTTAGTGGGTGGTAGGGTGCCCCCCCTGTCACACTCCTTCTCTCATTTATTCATGAGCCCGATGGAAAAGAAAAGGAAAATCATTAGTTGGTGATGGGAGAGGAAATCGGGGTGCTGGCTGGGGAGTGCAAGTTGGCAGAATCGTGGCAAGGCCACATCACGTCATCTACCGCCAGTGATAATCTAAGGTGACAAGGGAACGTTGGCAGTAGGTTCTAAAAGGAATGGGAAGTTTGCCAAAATTGGGGAGTTCTTGGAGGTGTTTGATGTCTTAATGATTCATGATGGAAAGGACAAACATAGCGACACATAAAGTACAGTTTTCATGTTAGATTATGCAAATCGACCGGTGGAAAAAGATGATTATCACAAGGTGATATTCAAGTTAAGGCTTGTGGTTGTAGGATGAAATATTCATGCAAGGATAGATTGCCTTGCATCGCCATTATTCCAGGCTTGTGTGCGTTGGTTCGGCCTTGTTGTATGCGGGCCTTTTAAATGTGGATGGACGATGGCTTTTTTTCCGTATGGTTTTCAAAACTCATTTTGTTGGTTGTCTCTGTGCAGGGAGATTTCGACTAGACGGCAGCTAATGGCGAAGATGAGCAGATCAAAATTCATCATTTCCATCTTTGTGGAGGGGTTGGAAAGTTTTGGTGTCGACACTCCTATTTCGTTGGTGGCGACGGAGAGGCAAATAGCATTTAGGGAGATAACTGACCAAAGGCTGAAAAAAATTATGCTTGAGGATGATCCTTTGGTCATGGTAGCGGTCAAAATGATTTTAGGTAAGGGCCACCTGGACAAAAAGGAATTTGCAAGGGATAATGCACACATATCTTCACGGTTCTTGGCAGCCATTCTAGACTTGGAAGTGTCTAAGGTGAAGGCAAAGGAATTGATGGTGAATCTTTTTTGCGGTGACCTGTTAGGAGGATTGGAGAAGACATTGAAAGCGGCCTTCGTGGGTAAAGGAATCTCACGCCCCTCTGACTTGGAGCTCCTATGGGAGATGGATGAAGCAGTAAAGGTATACCCCTTTCTTTTAGACTTAAAGGGGCCAGAGCTCATGAGGCATAGGATGACCTTGGCAATGGCGGTTGAATTTCTGAAAAGAAAAATGGGGTTGGTGGCAGAGGAGGGTCTGGAATGGGTGGAAGATTTTACTTCATTTACAGAATTAAATGGTTTCCTGTGAGGCTCGGCCTTAGTGCATGATTTTTTTGTTTTAAAAAGTTATAAATCGGTGCTGGTTTATGAGATATGCAATGTGACTACAATTTTGTGTTGGGCGTAGCATGCTCCCCAAGTTGGTAGGTCTAGTTTCCATGGAAGTTTGGTGGTTTTCCTGCTTTGCAGATGAATTGTACTTTTTCTTTAAAACTTTAATATAAATCATAACCTTGCGTATCAAAAAAAATTAAAAAATGTATGTTTAAAATAATTTATAGAAAGAGTGTACATAGAATTGGATAAACTTTATTTTTGTGAGTGTATTGAAAATGTAAAGGGATAGTATGTGTTAATGGTTGTACAAGGTTTACAATGAAGAATAAAATAATTTTTGGAATAAACCTACAATTTTAGAAATTCTCTAAGCATTTTAAGTGATTGCATTTGATAGTGACCTCAATCGCTCTTCTTCATTTATCTGACGAGCAACATAGGGGCTTTGTTGCATGCAAGCGTATCTTTGAAATGTGAATGCAAGGTGAATTCAAAGACACACAAGTTCACAGACTCTTGAAATAGCTATGAATGTTGACCCTTGATGGTCAATGTTGTTGATGTCAATTGTAGCCCTTGCAAGTGTGAGGCCTTGTGATTTGTGTATTGTTAAGGCCCATGCCATTTTAAGTGGGATTTGGCGCTAAACACCACGACTCAATGGGGTTATAGGGACATTTTTTGAGTTGTTTTGATCCCAAACAAGGCCTATGTAATTATTGAATTAGACAACAACAAACAATATAAGTTGGGGTGGCTTTTTCACTATGTTTGTATACTTTTTTTTTGACATGTCCAAGTGCACCATTTATAAGGCTTGTTTCAACCCAATGATTTGAACATAATATAACCTTTTGGTCAATACACAATAGGATATTAGGTTGGATTTTTTCTTTATCTAGATTTGAACTTGTTGGGTTCCTTAGTTGTTCTGTAGTCAAGACAAAGCAACAAGTTAAATTGCTAAAGACGACAACATGCGTTTATTATGTAGTGAAACCATTTCATTTGTTGCAAAGAGATGTATGGAAGATAAGAAAGTAGATTTCTCTATAGAGGTGAGCGAGTAGCTTGAACATGACATTAGTAGTTTTCAATCTATAATTGTTGGTTCAACCTTTTGTAAATTGCATAGAAGTTCACATAAAAGAATTTGGACAGGCTACTCACCGCTTTGCCGAAATTTTTTTTTAGTGTAAAAATAGTTGTGAAGTTGTGTCATAGTGTGCCCCTATAGAAAGATGACACATACATAGGTATGTCTTTGACTGGTGGCAGCTGGCCTAGGTCACCAAATAGCATGATTGAGCATCCTCCAAAAGGGAGTTGGTTGTGTGAAGGGAATGCTTTATGTAACCTCATGTCAATGCGTTGCATCAACTTTGGACTGATGAAACTCATTTCATCTATAATAATGTAGTGAATGAAGTGCATTCTTTCTTTGAAGGTTACAAGTGTTTGTCCTTACAAAGGGGCTGATGATCCTAGACATTAGTTAGTTTTCTTATGCTTTTATACAAGTTCACAGACATTACCAAGACATTTATCCTATACATGTTTATACATTATGCTATCTTTTATACTTATTATGCAACCTTGAACCTACTTTAATGTATATGGAAATATGATTATGATGTGATGGTTAATGCATAGTTTATGTGTGGATATGTATGAAATGTAATTGATATATGTTCTTAGCTATGGTTGTTAGTATTGTGTGCATGTTTTGTGAACTAACTCTTGCAACTAGAAGAGGTGGATTGTAAACCGCAACAACTGCAAGGTGCAACCCGCAGCCAAAGGAGTTCCTAGACAACAAAACAAAGGAGGTTCCATAATAAATGAAACACAACAACTACAACATGGAGGCACTTAATGAAGATGGTTGTGCATCATTATGATGTCCAATAAAAACACTAGAGGAGAAGAACCCTGTTACAATTAGGTTTCTAACAAAACTGATTTGAGCATTCAACATGCTAGTTCTATTTCAACAAAGTCACAATCCTATTGGGAGTATTCTTCCTTTTTAGTTGGAGTTTAGATTACTGCGTCATTATCATGCTCTAATATCTAGGGAGTGGTGATTAATGGTTTCAGTTTAGAGTCATGTTTCAATAAACTCCCTCGTGCCTATATGTATAGTGAGATGGTTGAGATTTAGGACTTAGTCGATTAATTGGTTTTTGGTCTAGAGAAAATATAGTTGGCAGATACTTTTCAGTTAGTTCTTATTCCTTGTGCAAACAATGTTTATTGTTCACTCATGGTTTCAATGAATAAGATATCTCAGTAGAATCTTATGTGATCTTTTGGATTTGTGCAATGAATTATTTGAGTTATCATGATTGCATTGATCTAAGAAGTTAGATTTGGTTTAGATTAGTGAAGACAACCACTTGAGCAAGGACCACTTAAGGTAATTTTCCTCCACTCCATTTCCTGTTATTTCATTCTTGTTTTAGTAGTTTCTTCATAAATGCAAGTTGTATTAAATAGATTCTTTGTGTTATAGTCATTAATGGATTCATGAATAATTCTTGTTTCTCAGTCATACTGTAATTGTTTGAGTGTGTTGTACTCCAAAGTGTAGTGTAGGTTTAGTTATTAGTTCAGTTAATTTTTAGCATTCATTTCTTGATAGTAATTAGTTGCAATCTTATATTATAGGTACCCGTAGCAATAGTGCTAGCTTTACATTCTTTACTATTTTGTAGTTTTATGATTTTCCAACAAGTGTAGCATCTATGATAGGATAAATTAGGTAATCTTGAGTCTTTGAAAGCACATACAGTGCTAGTACCATCGCAAGCTTACTAGCTCTGGTCGATAATTCAATGAAGGTATTTCTAAATGTTTAAGTGGATTGTTCAACTAGGTTTTCCTCTAAATTGTGTGATTGCCACCAAGTTTACTAGACATTAGTAGAGACTACATTTTTAGTGTCGTTTCCAGAAATAGTGTTACTTTCAAAGATTAGTTTCTATGATTTCCAAGCTTTCCTAGTTTAGATTTGCTTTCAGTATTAGGATTATTAGGCTTAATCTTTTCAAAATACCAGAGCATTTCACTAACATTGTGTAGGACTTGTTTCTATACAAAGTCATATCTATTGTATGCAGAGGCGAAGAGACTTTTTAGGAAGATTTATCCCCTCAAACCAACAAGATAGAGCAGATATTAGTGACTATACTGATCAGAGTGAGGGTACTACTGAAGAAGAATCTTCCCTTTCACCAATGTCTACTGCAAACACAAAGGGGAGCTTCCAAACAATGGCTGATGCAGTAGTGGATGATCCACCAGAACATGTGACTTTTGAATTTCTAATTACCAACCAAGAGAGGGCTAGACTATGTTGAAGGATATCCCTCTTTCAACATTACCAGTCTTTTATGGTTTGGTAACTAAATATCCAAACACATTCTTGTTCGAGTTTGATGTCCTATCTAGGAGCTATGACTACACAACTGGTGCTCATAGGCTCAAGCTATTTCCTACAACTTTGAAGGATGCTACCTTGAGATGGTTTATGGGACTAGGCAGAGAGGATGTTCCAGATTGGGACACCATGAAAACAATTTTTTTGGAGAAATACCAAGATTATTGTAGAGGAGTTGATAGGAGAAGAGATGATATTTTTAGAATGACTCAGAAAGAGGATGAACCACTGGAAGATTATGTAGAAAGATTCCAATTCTGCTTGAAGAAAAACCCACATAATAGACTCTCAAAAGAATATTTAAAGCTTGTGTTTTTAAGAGGATTCAATGATGATTGCATGGATTCCCTCAATCTTATTGGTCAAGTGGATGTATCTCAATTACCATTTGAAGATATTTGCAAGGTCTATAGAAACTATTCTAGGACCTTTACTAAAAGATCAAGGGGGGAAAGAACATCTACCATTGGCAAGAAATCTAATGGGGCTTCAAGAGTGGAGTTAAGTAACCAACTATCCAACATGAAGGAGGATATAATAAGTCATCTAGCTACTCAGTTGGACAATCTACATATAAAGAAGAAGCAGGAGGAGGCTAAAGCAATGCTTACTAAATACTACCCCAATTGTAGATAAAGAAAAGCAAACTGCAAGTGCAAAAGGGTGGCTAGTATTACAAAAGACAAATCAAAGAATCCATATTTTTAACCACTGGAAGGAGAGGATGGACAACTATTTTACATTGCTCAAAGAATTCCATGGCAACCAAGACAAGGTATGCCACAAGACCCTCTAAATTTCAATACATCTTTACCAATTAGTAACCGAAATTTCTCTAGTTGGAATTCTCAGGCCTAGCCAGATAACCAAAACCAATGGAAAAACCCTCAACAAAACTGGCACCAACAGCAACCAAATGTATGGCACAACAAAATTTCTAAGGTGTCAATTATAACCCTCAAGGGGCAATACAACAAAATCAGTGGCAACCACAATGGAAAAAGGACTAGCAGTGGCAACGCCAAAATGTGAATTACCAATAGCCTTTACTGCCATCTCAGCCACAACAACATGCCATCATTCCCACTCCATCAAACCCAACATCTCAACCACCAAGAGCACCACAATTACCTGCCCAACTTGCACCTAACCCCAATAACAAGCCTATCCAACAAGCATATACTAATGAGACTATACAATACCCCACTTATGGGTTAGAGGTGAGTGATGTCCACCTTAGGTCAGGGAAAACATTAATTGGACCTTCATCCCCTCAAATCACTGAGATGGTGGATGAGGAACCTCCAGTTGAAGCTTTAGACAATCCACCTCTAGAGCCTAAGTCAAATCAGGTAAACCAGACCACCTGAAGTCTAAAGCCTCCTTTCTCTGAGCGTTTAGCCATTCAAAAACATCATACCTAAGCTAAGACATACCTATTGGGTCAACTTAAGGATTTTAGTATCAAAATCCCCCTTATCCAAGCTATCAAGGATATTCCAATCTATACCGAGACAATAAGAGACCTATGTCTTAAGAAACCAAGGAGGAAGAGGAAGGACCCTCAAATAGTTCATGTCCTAGGGAACCTTGCTAATATTATACTAGGGAATATAACTATCCCTAAAAACACAAACCCTGGAAGTCCATTAGTGGATGTTAAGATTAATGAAACCCTTATCAAGAAAACCTTGATTGAATTAGGGGCAACAATTAATTTCATGACTAAGGATACAATGCAACTACTTCAGTTAGCTAACCTTAGACCTACACCAATTATTTTACAATTGGAAAATAGGTCAATAGTGAAGCTTGAGGGGATTAATGAGGACCTAGTCACTGCATTAGATTCATGGGAGTATCCTCCAAATTTTATAGTCTTACAGCCAAAGGTCAACCTTGTAGGATATCCACTCATTTTAGGCAGACCATGGTTAGCTACAGTTGATGCATTCATAGGTTGTAGGTCTGGGAATATGATAATATCCAATGGGACTGTGACCAAGAAATTGGTTCTCTATCCACCAGCCCAACCTCATGAAAATCTAGAGTAGACTATATGGCCTACCTTGGATGAAGAAGACCACTATTCCCTGCAAACTCTCATGACAATAGAATGCAGCCCATTGTTAGCAACCCAAGATGAGGATGACTTAATTGGCCATATCATACAAAATAACTATGGTGGGGACTCGTAACAACAAGACTATCTTTTATGTCTGCAAGATCCACTGCAAAACATTATACCTACAAATTCATCAGAAGAAGTTTCCCAATTGTTTCATTCTCTTTTGCCACAATAATGTGTACCCAACATTAGTGGAATTTATCTCTCATTTGTATAAACATAATCCAAAACATGGGAAATCATGCCAGGTAGAACATTGAACATCAACAATGGATTAACTGAAGAACAACATAATTCCTTGAACACTGTGTTGCAAGAACACACAACAACCTTTGCATGGGACTACCATGACATGAAAGGGATTGATCTAGATCTTTGATTGCATAGGATCTACATAAATGATTGTTTCAAGTCCATTAGATAGCCCAAAGGAGAATGAACCCTACCTTAAGAGAAATAGTTAAGACTGAGTTGCAAAAGCTACTTAATGCAAGCTTCATTTATCCTATTTTTGATAGCCAATGGGTATCACCATTAGCCATTGTTCCTAAGAAAGGGGGAAAATGGAGGGTATGTGTGGACTATAGGGAGCTGAATACAACCACTAGGAAAGATCACTTACCCCTACCTTTCATTGACCGAGTGCTTGATTCTGTAGCAAGGAAAAAGTTATCCTTCCTAGATGAATTTAGTGGCTATAACCAAATAAAGATAGCTCTAGAGGACCAAGATAAGACCACATTTACATGCCCTTGGGGTACCTATTCCTATTATGTTCTTCCCTTTGGACTATGTAATGCCTCAGCCACTTTCCAGAGGGAAGTGCTAAGTATCTTTTTAGACTATGTTCATGATTCCATGGAAATCCACATAGATGACTTCACTACCTATGGAGACACCTATGAAGATGCACTAAGCAATATAGAAAAGGTTTTGAAAAGGTTTAAAGAACATAATCTATCATTGAGTCATGATGAATGTTTTATGATGATGAATCGAAGGATTATTCTAGGGCACTTTATCTCAAGTGAAGGAATTTAGGTGGATCCCAACAAGATTGAGATCATCTCTACACTTCCCGTGCCACAAAAGCAAAAAGATGTCAAAATATTTTTGGGACATGTAGGTTACTATAGAAGATTCATCCAAGATTTCAATAAAATTGCAGCACCCTTATTTGTCTTGCTCACCAAAGACAAAATTTGAATGGACTGTAGAATGTCAATGTTCATTCAAGGCACTTAAGACAACTTTAACACAAGCACCTATCTTGAGAGGGCCAAACTAGACACTGCCTTTCCACATACACACTGATGCTTCAAATTTTGCTATAGGAGTAGTCTTAGGACAAAAATAAGGTAACAAGGAATATGCTATCTACTATATCAATAAAATTTTACAATGAGTTGAACTTAACTAAACTCTCATAGAGAAAGAGATGTTGGTAGTTGTTTATGCTATCAAAAAGTTTAGGCATTATATCACTGGCTATCAAGTCTTTATCCACATCGATGATATTTCCATAAGATACTTAATGAACAAACCTATAGTTGGGGGGAGACTATTCAGATGGTTTCTCTTGCTACAAGAGTTTGATATAACAATAGTGGATAAGCCAAGGAAAGCTAATGTGGTGGCATATTTCTATCTAGATTGCCCACAAAATAGAAGGTTTTGTAGATGACTCTTTTCCAGATGATAATTTTTTTTCACTTACTATACAAACACCATGGTTTGTTGATATTGCAAATTACTTAGTGGTAGGGTATATAACATCACATTTCTCTCCTAGAGAAAAGAGGTAGATGGTGCATAAAAGCTTTCCATATTCTTGGGTAGCCGGTTACTTATTCTGCACTGGTCTAGATAATATCATTAGAAGATGTATTAGAGAAGATGGGGTCTTTGACATTCTAAAATATTTCCATGATGAGCCCTATATTTCCATGATGAGCCCTAGGGGGTTCATTTTACAGCCAAAAGGACAACATTTATGATCTTGACAATAGGTTACCATTGGCCAACTCTCCATAAGGATTTAGTAAAGTATACCAGGAGTTGTGACAGATGTCAGAGAATGGATAGATGGAATGCATTTGCAGCCACAAATAGCATTAGCTCCATTTGAAAAATAGGGGCTTTATTTCATTGGCCCAATTTCACCAACCTCTAATAAAAAAGAGTATATTTTGGTTTGCACAAACTATCTAAAAAAAATGGGTTGAGGCTAAGGCATTAAAAGTTTGCAAGAGATGGGAAAGTAGCTAAGTTCTTGTATGAAGACATCTTTACCAGATATGGAGTACCTAGAGAAATTGTCACTGATCAAGGTCCTGAATTTACTTCTGACCTCATTTATCAATTGGTTAAAGAGTATTCAACAAGACATAGGAAATTGACATCTTATCATCCCCAAGCCAATGGACCAGTAGAGGTTACAAAAAGAGAGATTGAGAATATTTTGACCAAAACAATGCAAATTCACAAGAAGGATTGGGCATCAAGATTACCTAAAGTAGTGTGGGCCTATAGAAAAACATGGAAAACAACTATAGGTTTCACACCTTATGAATTAGTCTATGGAAAAATAGCAGTTCTACCAATAGAGAGTACAAGACACTTAGGACATCGGTAGTCTTAGGAATGGATTTTACAACAAAACAGAAAGAAAGGCTACACAGTCTGAATGGATTAGATGAAATTAGAATGGAGGCCATGCATCACACATAGATAATTCAAAAATAGAGGACTAAATGGCATGATCAATTCATAAAGGCCAAATAGTTCAATGTGGGTGACTGGGCTTTACTGTATGATTCCAGATACAAAGACCACAAGGGTAAGCTATAGTCTAGATGATTGGGATCTTATGAAATTCAATAGGTGTTTCTCAATGGAGCAATCAAGTTACAAACTATAGATGTAGTTAGATTCACCCTGTTGGTGAATGGACATAGATTGAAGATATACAAGCAGCCAACTTAGAAAGATGATTTTCTTCTTTACCTAATGCATCTATATGGTCAAAAAAATGGTTTAGATATAGAAAATCTATCACAAGATAACAACTTAGTAGCAGATACTACTAGTTCTCATAGTGACTTTGTAGATGAGCTACACAGCTCACCTCCTGAGGTCACTCAGGTACTCAATAATCTTCTTGAAGACTATTTCATTATGCAGTAGGGACTTGTAGCATCATGAAAAAGGCACTTCAGTATGGAACCTAACGAAGAAGGTACTCACAACCACTATCTTTCAGAGAATACAAAAATTTGTACCAAATTGATTGCAAACACTCCACATTCACTCCACTTTTTCCACACATGCAGCCTTAAATTTTCATATCATAGCATGTAGCTTCATCACCGCATTTCATGTTGCCATCATGATTTTCATGCAATTGAAAAGTCATTTCATAACTCATATACCGTACATTCTATAGCCTTTTCTCATGCCAACTTTTCATTTCAATTACACATTGCAATTAACTAATGTCAAATCACACTCATACTGCGAACACTCTTCCAACAACTTCACACGTGTGGAGTTACATTCACATCATTTGACAGGTATTCATATTAAATTCCATAATTAACATGGATCTTCTTGATACTTTCATTATGTACTTGTATTTGAATTTAGCATGCTTTACATTGATTAAACTTATTTCCATATTATTTAATAATTCCATCCACCTAGTCACATGTATTGAAGTGAGGTCACTTCAAGATTTTAAGTTGGGGGGACATAGTATATATCTCAAAAAAAAATTCACCACCAAAATTAAAACATGGAAAAAAACATACGAACCCTTTTTTCTTTCATACTTTTTCTACACCTATAACCCTTTTGTTGTCAATTCCCTAGATTTTGAGCCAATTTATAACTTATTCGAGCTAATTTAAGTTGATATAGAGGAGAAATGGATGTAACAGTTGTAGTTACAGTGAAAAGTGCATGCAAGTGTAGCAAAATAAAGAGGATTTGAGGGTGGTTGAATCAATTTTTGAGCTAAATTTCCAAAGGTTTGAGCAGAGTCAGAGTATTTTCACCAAGGGAGGTGATATAATTAGAAGGGAGCCAACAATACACAAACAAATATTGGAGAGTGGGTTAGTTCTGCTTATATTCACAAGGGAAAGATGGTTGGACTACTTCCTAAAATTGACAAAGTTTAATGAATACATGACAAGGCAATTTGCAACTACATTACAACATGATGAAGCCACTATTAAGGGCTTGAACATGGATGCCTTAGAAGCTACAATTACAGAAGTGTCTGGTCTACTGAGTAATGGAGTTGGATTCCTTATGAGAGTGAATGTAGTTGTAGCAAGGGATGAGTTAAAGGAGGTAGGAGAGAATCTTGATTCGTCATCACAAGGTACAAAAAGATTGCCACTTCCCTAGATATGGGCCTCTCGTGCTTCCTATATTATTAAATATATCACCTGTGATGGGAGACAATTCCTTTTGTACACTGTACATTTTAAGTTAGTCATTTTTGTCACCATAGATTGGTAAATATACCTAATTTTCTTTACAATTCGCTAAAAAGAATGGGATTTGAATACCCAAGAAAAGTAAATGATTCAACTTTGTCACATTGATGCTTGATAACTTTGTTAGTGAAAAGGAGCCTTAGGGTTTAGCATCCATAGGTGTCATGGGAGAGCTTTGTAATTTTTAGGGATATTAACCATATTTTGGAGGAACCAACAGTTCTTGAAAACCTAGATTCACCTGATGCATCCCTAAGAGAAATGCCCCCTTGTTTTAATTAACAAGTTTTTTATTTATCTATAATTTGAAATTTTTGTCATTATTTTTATTGATAAATATAAGGGTTCTATTAATGGGGATCTTTCCCAACAACAACATGATCCATCTGTGAGGCCTTCCATTGGATACACTCATTTTACTATCTTTTGATTTGATCGTGTGGATACTCTATGTGATTTGGACTATTTTGGATGATCATAGATAATTGATGTTATGCTCGTTTTATGTTTATGATGATATGATGATTATATGCATGTTGTGCTTCCCTTATTGATATGCTCATATGATCTGGTTATCACGATAGAAATGGATAATTGTTTTACGAGATGGAATTGATAAGATGCTAAATTTAATTTGGTGACGATGTGACTTCCTTATAATGTCATGACTTGAACATTGGATTTTATGATGGTTTTTTATTATGATGCTTATGAGGATTATATGCATGTAATGTTTAACTCATTGATATGTTCATGTTTATCCTATTATCATAGTAGGAATGGATAAGTGGTTATGATATATATAATCAATAAGATGCTAAAATTGAATTAGGTGAATATGAGACTCATTTATAATTCCATGACTTGACATGAATTGATAAAATATGTTGTTGCTGGAAAAAAGGAAAAATTATGGATGTTGAACTTATTGGTTTAGGAATTGATTATGTTATTTACGCTAGTACAAAAACAACAATATATGACTAAATAAACTACTAAAAATTGCATATAAATGACTAATTTTGGTCACGTGACCATTAGTAGTTTATTGCCATTTATAAAGCGACCAAATTTATGACTAAACTATTTTAGTCATTTATCTAGTCATTGATTTAGTCATGGTAGTGATTTATTTAGTCATATATTTAATCATTAATTTAGTCATATATTTAGTCATTGATTGTTGTTAACTAGTCATTTATTTAGTCATGGTAGTCATTACTTTAGTCATATATTTAGTCATTAATTTAATCACATATTTAGTCATTAATTTAATCACATATTTAGTCATTACTTTAGTCATATATTTAGTCATTAATTTAATCACATATTTAGTCATTACTTTAGTCATATATTTAGTCATTGTAGTCATATATTTAGTCATTGTAGTCATATATTTGGTCATTGTATTCATTTATTTTAGTCATAGTAGTCATTTATTTAGTCATGGCTTAGTCATTTATTTGAGTGAATCAATGATTCAAGTTATAAATCAAATCTAACTTAATTAATTCTCACAAATTTATGCATATAAACTTCAAATATCATAGATATTCAAAAAAAAAAATTGTATTGGATTAACATGAAAAAAAAATACAATCAACAAACAACTTTATGCATATAAAGCTCAAATATCATAGATATTCAAGAAAAAATTGTATTGCATAAAAAAGAAGAAGATACAAACAACAAACAACTACATAACCAAAGGAATTACAAACAACATACAACTGCATAAACAAAGATCCAAGAAATACATCCTTCACTGCACTCTTGGTTTCCATGGAAGATAAATCCAAGATACGATACAAATGCTACAAACATTGAAGGGAGAAAAGACATGAAAATATATAGCAAATGTAGTTATATTATTTATAGTGCATATATTGCCTGATTCAGAGCAGCTTTTCCCTCCCATTCCAGCCGAACAACCCTTGAGAGAAGATTGGAAGGATTCAAATGAGAAGGATGGCAACTTCCTATCTAGAAATCTCATTGGTCATGGTTAGATGAAAGTAAAGAGTTCATGTTCACCTCTCCAATTTGACGAGCTGCAACCTAAAAATAAGATTTCAATGAAGGTTTTAGAATATGTTTATTAAAATGAAAATACAATTATTAAAATGAAAATATAGCCAAGATCTAATATGAGCACATTTAGATTTTTACAATATGGCATCATTTACCTGTTTTTGTGAAATTTCTCATTACATATGCTTAAATCGTTAATGATGTAAAAAAAGAAATGAATTTACTTCTATGCCACTTCACATTAGAAACACTTCATAGAAACTCGAAACCCTTAGAAATCAAATACTGAGGAATGATCATTAGTTGTTAACAACCTTTTCCACAATATTTTTGTAGTAGTTTATCCCTCACTTCCTTCCCCATGTTTATGCCACTTTACCTATCGAGAAGTCATGTCATCAAAAGTTATGTATGCTTTGGGGCTTGAGACTGATAATGGTGATGGAATAGATTTCAATCTTAGATTGAAGTACAATTACAAAATAAATTTGTATCCATTCTAAGGACTATCCTAGAGATTGATAGACCCCTACTTCAAGCTTGAAAAATCTCTCTCAATATTCCCTACATCCTCTGGACTTGGAAAATTTCTTCTAGGAATCCATCGACTCCTCATGGGTCACTTCTTTTATATGCTATAAAAGGCTATGAATGATCCATTTCATGAAAAATGACCAATTGAAGGATCTTTGAAACAGATTGCAGTTGCAAAAAAGATAATAAGGCGCATACCAAGAGGTTCAAGACAAATGAAGGAGGTGTAGAGGAATCTACACCCAAATTGATTGACTTAGGGCCTACATCAGATATTAACTAGGAAGATCAATCTGAGCATTCAAACAATGTATGTTCTATCAAATATAATGAAATAAAACCTATGAGCCAAAAATAGCAAATCCATATGTTGTGGAAGCCATAGCCTGCTTTCAGAAATAGAGTGAAAAATCATAAGCAAATCTAAAATAATTCTTGAAATAAAAGTAGAAGTAAATAATTTGGTTTGTTTTGTCAAAATTGAAATTTATGTTTCCGTATAAATTTCGTAAATAAATAGTTCTAAAGTAAAATAAAATAACTATGAAGTAAAATAGCTTGAAACTAATATTCTCAATGTCTTTTATAAAGATGTATTTAAGATATCTATAATGTTTATTAATATTAATAGTATGTTTCTTATTAAATATAAATTATTTGACGAGTAAATGGCTATCAAATTTAAGTTAAGGGAATTTTATTTAGATTTACACGGTCATGACATGAGATTCCTTGATCCCGTATAGAATGTCTCTTAATGTAATAAGAGTGGGAAACTTGTTTAGGCTGCTAGAATTAAGGTCATCCTTCATTGGACCCCCTTTTCTAGATTGTATTAGTTTCTCGTCAAAATATTAAGATTAAAAATTAAAGATACTGATGCAGAGAATGCAAATGAAATAATACAAAGAAATTGGTGCTTGAAAGTACTGAATCAAGACACACAAATCAAGCAAAAGAGAAAAAAAAACTACAAAGAAAAAATGAGAAGGTAAGATGAACCAATAGATGAGTTTACCTCAAGATCATTTTGAAGTTGCATTCATATAAGCATTAGTCTTTGTTTTGCATTCTGAGCAATAGCCATTAAGTTTTTCCTCCTGTAACTGCTTCTGTCTTTGAGAACATGTGCTTCATCCATTACCACACAACTCCATCTCCACCGCTTCAACACTTTGTGATCATCTTTCTATTGCTCACTGTTTGACAAACACCAAAAATCATAAGCAAATTTGAATTTTTAGCTAACCAAATTGCATGACATAATAGCTACACAATAAACTACAATTGCGAAAATGTGCAGTGATGAGTTAAACTGTACCAACTAACCCGTGCCTTTCAAAAAGTGTATAGAACACCAGTAACACATTGAAAGGTGGTGGTCCACCAGAATTTGAAAGATAATTTAGTCTTTTTGATAAGGCTTCCCGTCTAGTTCCGTGAAACTGAAAGACAAAAAATGAACGGCACCATTTCCTAAGTTCTCTTTCCCAATTCTCTAAAAGAGAAGCTGAAGAAACAATTAAATGAGGACCTAGATCGTTGTCCAAATGTTTGAGCATTGTCAAGAATGTAATAGCCTGGAGAAATGAACGGTTAGAGTTAACGATCATTAGCTCAAGACAATGATTATTTTAATACCATCCTTGCAATAATGAATATTGGATAATATTCTACTTGTATGGTCTTGCCAAGGCCCATCTCAGCAACCAATACAGCTACAATACAAAAATCATAATTAATTTTTTTAAATAACTTTCCTACTAAATTTGTGGGACAAGTAGATAATCAGATGAAAAAGAAATCTTGACAAAACTTCTGAGTAAAAATATAAAGAAAATTTAAACAATGTTCCTACATAATGAATACTTATTCAGATCCTAAGGTGATTGTTCCCTAGATTTACATATATCAACATACTTTGAGTCTAACCACCCAAACCTTAACATTGTTTATTATGCTGAATGGAGGAATCTTATTCTTAATGCCACAAACATAGTTTTTCAACTAGGGTTGGCAATAAATGCTAATGAGTTAAATAACTAGCAACATTTTATAGGTGCAAGCATTAACTCACACAGATTTTGGGAAACCACAAAACAAATGCCTTTCTTTATGCCTTTGTAATGTGCAAATGGCATCAATGGTGGAGAAGCAAAAACCATTTCAAGAAGTCATCTTAAACTCGTTGTTATCCTCCAAGGTTTCCCATCATCATACATGTGGATTTATTCCTCATAATGAAACTCGGTTATGAGCTTGATATAAGACAAACAAATGATATGTAAGACTGAGACAGTCCAGCATGCTCTACCAATCTCTCTTCTCATAAAAAGTGTCTTGTACATGTTAATTGCTTAAGTTCTAGACTTTCTCTATGCCAACAACATAGCACACATATGCAAATATTTCAATTCCTAGCACTGCCCTTTCCTCTACCAGCTTCTCAATTGCTTATCTTACATAGATTTCAATAACATGGGATTATTTTTTATTGAAATGGAGATCATCAATGACATTTTTTGTGCCATATTCAAACAACTCAGAGTCTGGCTCAAACTGGGTGACGAAACCACATGAGAATTCATAGGATACCACACCAAATTCAGAGATGCAACCAAATAAAGATGGATTACATATGAAAGTTTCATTAAAAAGTGGATATATTTTATTGAAAATACTAATGACACTATAGAGATCAAACATAGAGTAAATGTCAAATCAATCAGCCAATAGACAAATGTACATCAAAAACCAAAAGTCATACCATAAATTTAACAATTAAAAAATGCATTGATTCTCATTCCATGATAAATCAATTCATAGACACAAAAGCAAAGATAATCCATCTCACATATGTAGTAAAGCCTCACATCACGCTACCCCAGGTAATAGTGAGGTCCCTGCTTGGAAACCCCTGAGTATTAACTCAAGCCCAAACTATGGGAAAATCATAGGAGCACTTGGATTCAATGCAAGATAGTGGCATAAATGGAAAAGATTCAGGTTGTAATTTAATAATATACTAGCAGTTTCATCTCCCTTGTTGGGTTGAAAAATGGAGACAAAAGAAGGGGAACCATATTCAAAGTTGTAGCATCCTTTGAACAGTATAGTCAAAATGTGGATTAAGCAGAAAATTATAGGCTTACAAATGGACCAAACAAAGACATTGAACTATAAAGTACACAAATTTATTACAAGATTCATTCATCCGGCAATAACTGACTGAAAAAATGTGTTTAATATTATCACCATTAAATGCTTGGAATGATAACTATATACAAGATTTTTACTTGGAAGAATTCTTAGCACCTTTATTCTGCAATTAGTAATTACAAGCTAAATATGTCTCTTTAGAGTGATTTGAAAATTATTGGCCTATAAATAGACCAAAGAAAGGCATTGACCTATAAAGCACAAAATAATTTATTACAAGATTCATTCATCCAACAATAAGTGGTTGAAAAAATATATTTAATATTATCACTATTAAATCCGTGCAAACCTGTGTCTCTTATCTGTGCATTTTTTAATTCACTTAAAACTAAAATCCCATTCATATGCAGCTCCTTTCACTCCATTTTATCTTCCTGTAATTCCAATCAGCTAATTTTTAACTCTTGTTGTTGCCCAACTCCTTCCCTATGTGGTAATTTTTAACACCTCTCTACCATTTTATTTTTAGTCTCTATCTTCCATGCCCCCTTTCAAAACTCTTCTATGCAGTCCCTTATAAAAAATTGCTATTGCAAATTTAGAAAAATATTTACTAAAAAAATGAATGCAGCAGCCCCCTTATGTCTCACGCAACCTCTCCTTGTCTGCTGCCCTCCTTTTTTTAGTTGCTGATTTTTAAATTTAAAACTCCATAACATAGACGCAACCTTTTTATTACTATTTATTTTTATCGTTGTCTACATGCAACTGTTGTTTCATATTCCAAGTTGGTGTCTCAAAAATATGGTTATTCACAAATTTGAATAATAAACTCACAAAATGTATCCTTGAAGTGTTACCTTGACTGGTTGCGAATATTGGTCTTTGATCTCCCATGATGCTCCTGCATCAGTAAGAGAAGTGAGAACCTAGGTGTTCTAGATAACACCAAAAAGATTCTACAATAATAAAATAAAAGACAAAGAGAGAAGTTATAGAAAATAACTAGAAAAAACTCACCTCTCAAGCTTGACAAGACCAATGGAAGAAACAATGTTATTGAAATGTGTTTCTAAACTCCTCAAAAAGGTAATAGTTAGTTGGAGTCTTCACATATACTTGAAAAATGCGAGTAGACTACATAAAATTTTGGCAATAATGATGTAGAATGCTAGAAAGAGAGTAGTAGAATATAATTTTATAAAATTGAAAGAGATATCCTTCAAAATGGATCAAATGGAAGGAGATAAGGGAGTTGAGTGACCATATGGATTCATTCTAGAGTGATTATTTATGAATTGAGTAAGTGACCAGTAAAAGAATGCTCAAAAAGCGTCAAAGAATCATGATTATCATGGGACACTAGCACATCATATTTTGGAGTTTTATGACCAATAAAGACAGAATCATATCATATACCAAATAGGATTAAGGGAGACCTAGATAAAATCATAAGCACAATTACATCTAGTTGTGTAGTGTAGAAACAAGGGACTCATCTACTTCAAAAGTTATTCATTAGAATCAACCACACCAACCAATGTTATCATTAAAGAGCTAAGTACTTCTTAATTTTTCATTTAATTTGTTATTTACTTGTGATGTTTCTTAGCTCAATTATATTTATCTAGGATTCTATTCAAGTGTTTAATTTCTATTTAACTTTTAAATTCATGTAATTTTTGAGTGAGAAGTGTTTTCTTCTCTACAAATATATTAAATTACTTGGTGCATTTAAAACTAGATTAAAATTTTGTATATTTAATTTAATCAACATATTGTAGGATACAAGAAAATGGAATGGAAATAATTTAATCTATAATTGCATATATTGTCTTGTTTATATTTCTTTCTATGAGTTATTTCATGTGGTATATTTTGGCATTCTTTCTAAAGAATAATAGTTTAACAATACATATTTTCTTGATTATAGTTTATTTTTGAAAAACCTTAATAATAATGTTGTAATGGTAAAATTTGCATACCTGCAACATTTTCCATTTAGTTTTGCTGCTATTTTGAGGAAATATCTTAATATATATACATATTGACAAATTGTACAATCTTGTGCAAAGTTGGACTATTCCCCTTATCTTTTTATCCATTCATATACACATATTCTCATACACTTAGCCTTACCTTATCCTCACACATGCATACTTTTATACATTTGTCTATGCACCTACCTCCATATAAGTGTTAACTATTTGGATTTGGTTGTTAACACACTTTGGAACATTCTTGTAGTTGTAAACTTGTTTCCTTCTTTTGCAAAATTTAAATTAAAAATTTGGCTGATCAGCCCCATCATTTTTCCACTCTAAGCCAACTAAGTACTTGTTTGATGCAATTTTCTAGTATCAAAGAAATTTATTTTCATTTATTTCACATCCATCATCTATCAATATTTCTCTCTCATCTTAAAGCATTGAAGAACTAATTAGTAGTGATGCACTTCAATTTGATGCCTTAAAAGATGTAACAAATCTCCATACTAGGTCCCTTGCCAATTATTTTTTAATATCTGTAGACATTTCTAGGGATTGACCTGGGAGAACTTATTTTCTTGTGATGACATGGCATCTCATTCAAGGTGATTTTAAAGGTTTTAAAACACTTTGATTAACTATAGTAGTAGTGCAAATAGAGAGATCTATGAGGCAAGTAGAAGAGCATAATTCGATTGTGTGCAGGGATGAATTTGAAATCAAAGGACTTTAATCCATGACTACAAACTTGTTCTAAACTTACAAAAGTGTCTTCTAATAGAGCAAAAACTTGATGCAAATTCCAATACACTTGACTAATAGATAGATCAGGTATTTCTCAAACACATCCATGTCTATTGTCAAAATCATCATTAACTCTCACTCTTAATCATTGAAATATATTATCTTCTACTACATTTACTTTTCTAAATGAATTACAATTATTAGATTTGTTAGTTTGAACTCTTTCTTAATCAATCTAAATTCATTATACATGTGCATAATTTTTCTTTTGAAATTTCATCATGTAAAACCCTCTTAAACAAAACCGGACTTATATGAACATATCATGTGTCCAAAAGAATCCACACCTGTAAAAATATTGTACATATGTCACACTTATTCACACATAGGGATACAAATCATCACTTTATATTTGATTAAAAAAATATAGAAATGCAAGGGGCAAGTGAAGCAGAGCAAAATGAGCATGCAGGCGGTGAAGAGCTTGTGGAATGAGATGAGGTAGCTCAAGGTAAAGGAAGTACTAGGATATCTCGAGCCCAAATTGTCCAAGGACCATATCAAGGAAAGATTACAGGAGGCCATGGAAGAGTACCATGCAAAATATATTCAGACTAGTTCTATCAAGCCTCTTAATCATGCAGTCTTCACTCTCACACTAATTTCTTATTTGGTATCTCTTCCTGAAGAACGTCGTCATCTAAAGCATTTACAAGAAAATCAGCATCATGCCCACTAATATGTTTATATCACAGTCATATGTACAACACCTTAATTGCTTCCTGCTATTGTAGTGTTCTCTCTAGTTTGGTTATATGTCCATATTATTCATAAAAACTTATAATTTTTATGGTGAATTATTTGCAGTCTTTTACATAACCATTTTCAAATATATATAAGATTTATAATGGGTATTTTGATATTTTGTAAATAGACTTATATGTCTTATAGTTTTTATTATGAAGTAGCTTATCCAACAAATAATGTGGGTAGGTTTTTTTTCTTAAACTTAATTGTGAACAGTTTAATATTTTTTATATAAAGACCATTTTCAAACATATATAAAATATGCCTTTAAAATCCATGAGTGATCCCACAATAGTGGTTTACAATTTTTGGCCAAACTGGACACCAAAATAAATTTTTTTAACTAAATTTTCACTTTCGAGCACCTATAGCGGCTAAATCGTGAGGAATTTGAAGATGATGCAAACTAGAGTTTCATGAAACTTTGTCTGTAGATTCTAAATATATTTTTTTCAAAAAATTTGGAATCATATTTCACTTCTTTTTCCATCTCCCTTGAAAACTAGTTTTTTTCATAAAACAGTATTTTTAAAAAGTGACACTCACCGTATAATGCATAAATTTTTTTCCATAAATGATGAAATTCTAATTCTTTTGAATTTAGATTTGTAACTCCGATATCTAGTGCTTCCACTTGGTTAGATAGTTTTTTATTGAATATTTTTTCTTTAATCAAGTTTTGAAGTCAACCCAATTACAATTCAGACATAACATGATCATATAATGCGTAACTTTTTTTGTATGTATCAAAATTATTTTTTTCTTTTTTTATTGGATCAAGGACTTCAATATCTGGTGCACTCATATTTTTCAATTTTTTTTTATTTTATAATCTTCTACTTTTCCACATCTGCAGAATAGAGAGCTTGATTTTATGTGAAAAACCTACATTCACAAGAAATAAAAAATAAATATAATAATCAAATTTAATTTAATTAAAATTATACTTTTCTAAAAGCTTATAATAAGGACTATATACTTACAAAAAATAAATTTTAAATTAATTCGTTTGATCCCCCAAAAGGTAAATCAAAATTGGTTTTTTATCAGCATTTTGATAGGTGTAAAGGAGACTCTGTTATAGGTATGGTTTAAAACTAGCGGGGTTCTATCCAAGGGGGTTTGGTCTAAGGTGGTTTCATCAAATCCTCTTCAATTGGAATCCTTTAAATGGAACTTTTCAAGGCTTAAATCATTATATTTTCTAAAAATATGTGATTTCAACAAAAATCAGGATCTCCCAAAAAGTGTAAACCACTATTGTGGCAGCACCCCCATCGTAGATATTTTGATACAAAGACCACTTTCAAGCTTAAGCAGTTTTACTCATGAAAATACAACATTAATTTTGTGCAGGCATATTTATAATGCAACATTAATTTTGTATAGGTATATTTATATTGTTTGTCATTTTATGAAATATTTGTGAGTAAAGAAGCTCATCTTCTTTTATATTATTATTTTTATTGTTCCTTTTTATATAGTATGCATTATATAAAGTTATCTATTGTTGGCTGTAGAGAAGCCTTATAGGTGTATCCATGGTGCTACTTTCAGATTTACAAGGTTTGGGTTGTTCAACACACAGGCCTTTGATTTAAGGATTAGCTTGCCACATCCAGTAATAATTATCATATTCTTATGGCTTTGGCCAAAACCAAAGATATTCCCTGACTTAGCATGGGTTAAATCTTGCAATTTTTGAAATGTTAATATCACTAGCTTCAAAATTTATTCACCATTAATGGTAATGATTATCCTCCATAAATGCTTGATCACCCTTGATTTTCTGTAGTATTGATTTTCCTAATCTCAACGAGTGCTTTGATTTGGCCAGTGATCGGCCTTGGAATTAAAAATTCATTGATCATTCATGTTTATTGTATAGTTAGCAAGAATGTTAGTAACATTATTTATCTCTATAAGAATGTTTGATAGTGTAATTTTCTAATGAATGTAAGACAGACCATACTGTATTTTTCAAATCTTCCTTAATTTTTATTTTGTTGCAGCCATATTTGTTACATATTTGGAGACCTAGGATGAGGGTTTGGACTTCAACCTCATTATTGCTCCCCTCTTTGAGTCTTTTTATGCACCATCAACCATATTACTTCCCCTCTTTGATTCTTTTTATGCACCATCAATCATATTACAAGCTAAAAATGTCTCTTTAGAGTGATTTGAAATTCATAAAGTCCACACATATGAAGTCAAAATTCTTATAGTTTAGGTAAAATAATGCTCTATTCTAGAACACGCTCACTCTTCTCTTTGCTCTAATATCAGACAAGTCTATAAGGGTAGTGCCTGTTTCTTTGATGCTCCTATCTTTATGTGCCATTTCATTTTATTTTGGGGGCATGTTTTGGTCTCAGAAGGTATTTTTCTAGAGACTAGAACAAGAAGTTTCACATGCCCTTGTGCAAGTGAGTTTCCCAGTTGCTCAAGAGACGACAATAACATTTGGAGAATGCAATAGAAAACATGAAGATTATACTCCATGCACAGACCCACAATTTTCTATTTTTAGATATATCATGTTCTAATTGTTTTAGATTTTTGGTGTGTAGTTTGGACAATTTGTTCCATTTCACGTTGTGAGCTATTGCACTCCAGTAGCTTAATACAATCCACAAAGTAGGAGCAGTTCTAGGTGATTGCATGGGTTTACAGGGGAACTTAATGAGAGATACCAATAAAAAATCAAAGTGCATTTCATTTGCATGTGAAAATAGCTGTAAATGTAGAAATCAAAGGAAAAGTAGATAGATCCATAAACAATGAAAGTGTTTATCACATTGATTACAACATTATGTTTTGTTGAAATATACCATTCATGAAAATCCTGAACTTGTAAACAAACCTTTGTCAGAATGCTTTTTGCATATCATCCTTGGGTAAGGTCTGATGTTCGAACAACTAATATCTTTACTCAAAAAAATGAAGGATAAGGCTTATAAATTAGGAATGCATTTAGACAAGTCTATAACGGTGGTGCCTATGATTTAAATCCCCAGGGCAGACCAATGAAAGAGAAAAAAAAGTCATAAAGGTTGTCAAAAGAGGAACAAAGTCACACCAAATGTTGACCCCATATCCTACAAGTACATATTTAAGCCGAGAATGCCCCCAAAAAAATAAACATTAGATTTGTTTATAGTTCCTTAGCTAACCCTACTAAATTATGGACTAGTTATTTGTCCAAAAACAAAGGTAAAATTGCACGCCCAGGGAAAAAGCATGAGCTGAGAGATTGCATTAAAAAAACTTAGAGGTAAATAGTGATAAAATACCTTAACTAAAGTAACTTTCTTAGGCATATCCAGATCCTCTTCCATTATTATATTGCAGAGATTTAGCCCAAATATCTTCAATTTGCAAAACCATCAACTACCGCATAGGCTCCTCAAAATATTCATCCATATAAGCAATGAGATGATCCCGCGATAATGAATTGTTTTGTGGGTAACATCCTTCTTGAAAGGCTTGGCGTGTTCGTACTTCCTACCCATCACGTCCCTTATAGAGGGAAATAAAAGTTTTGGTTAAAAATATAGCCACTGAAAAAACCGTAGAACCAATGCTATTTATTTAATGGATAACAATAGAATTGTTTTTGAATGAAATATAATACGCTGAAAATGATCCAGTCGTGTATAGATTCCCAAAAAAGAATTCTCAGAAACAATGGCAAGTGATTTACCTCAAGTATTTTGCACAATTTGTGTTGTGTTGTTAATGATGCTGTTGAGAAAAAATGGGCAGAGTTTCCAGGAAAAATATTATGAAACCTTGCTAAAGCAAAAAATGCAAAAAATGAAACGAACCAAACCAATCTCCCTACTACATCTGCTTCAATATATTCACAATAAACGAAATACTGATCTAAAGACATAGCCATATATAAAACCATAGAACCAATTCCATTTGTTGAACATATAACAACATAATTGTTTTTGAATGAAATAAAATGCATCGAAAATGACCCATATCCATACAAATTTTCCAAAAAAATTTACTGAAACCATGGCAAGTGACTTACCATTTCGTGTTGTGCTTTCGACTATGCGGTTAAGAAAAAATGGGCGGAGTTTGCAAGAAAATATTACGAAACCCTACCAAAGCAAAATTTTACACAAATGAGACGAACCAATACCAGTCTCCTAATAACTACTCCAATCTACTCACAATAAATGAAAAAATTCTGAAACCATGACAAGTGACTTACCTAAACGTTCTACACAAATTGTGTTGTGTTGTCAACGATGTCATTGACAAAAAATGAGCAGAGTTTGCAGTAAAACAATTACGAAACCCTATCAAAGCAGAAATATTATAAAAATGAGATGAACCAAAACCAATCTCCCACCTGTCGCTTCAATATATTCACAATAAATGAAATGTCAGATATAAAAATATCAGTAATTATGATTTACGAGGAAACTCTGTAGCCATAGACAATAGCTGTAATATTGTAGTTTCGGCCTTGAGCATCCAATAAATTAGGAGTGCATGTTGAATGAGGGAGGGAAAAGGAAAATGCATGTGGAATGAATGAGGGAGGGAAACAATGGAGGGAAAAAGTATTTTTTTTATTGTTTAATTTAAAAGAATTAGAAAATTAAAAATATAATTTAAATATAAAATATATATTTAAGACAATATTAATATTTTGTCTTAAATCCATTCTCCATGTAGTAGTGGATGTCCATACGTTGTTCCAAAGCACCCATTTTTGCATAGGTAGGGAGATTGGTAGCAGAGGTTGTGGAGTATGGATTTACACTTGCCAATTCATTTGCTTGAGAGTTTCTAAAGGATTTGGTTTCCATGGTTTTTATTAAACCAGAAGGTAGAAAATTGGTGGCAACCATGAATGTTGCTTGTTTGGAAAAGCAGATAGCGGATCAATTTAAAGGCCAAGTATTTAGTAATTCTACAGGTGAAGATACCGTGCTTGGGATAGAACCTCAATTTCCAAACTATCCACAGTTTTTGGAAAATTACCATATGAATATATCTAATACCAAAGATGGAGTAGTTATTCTAGATTGTGTTCTTGGTTTAGATCCACAAATAACATTACAGAATTACACGCATTCACAATATCTTTAGTATGTGAATGACACAAACTAAATGTTTATTTTCTCTATGTTCATCTTTGCCCAACTTGCAACGCCATTTCCCTCTGTCGGCAAATATTGAGGTTCCTCCACATTAAATATGCACCAAACATCACCCACGAGACACGTCTGTTTAAAGCAATCGTCACGATTAAAACAGTTGACTCCATCTCCTTTGCTGTAACTTATTTCATTGATTTATTATATCAAGTTGAGACACTTCAAATAGGATATGCCTTCGGCGTAAAATATCTGATACCAAAGATGGAGTAGTTATTCTAGATTGTGTTCCTGGTTTAGATCCACATATAGCATTACAAAATTACATGCATTCACAATATCTTCAGTATGTGAATGGCACAAACTAAATGTTTATTTTCTCTATATTCATCTTTGCCCAACCTGCAACGCCATTTCCCTCTATCGGAAAATATGAAAGTTCCTCCACATTAAATATGCACCAAATATCACCCACAAAACACGTCCATTTAAAGCAATCGCCATGATTCCTAATGGTCACGATTAAAACAATCGAATCCATCTCCTCTGTTGTAATTTAAGTCATTGATTTATTATATCAAGTTGAGACACTTCTGTGCGAACCCCAGCCTTGGTACTTGCAAAACAACAAGAATAAACACCTTAAGTTAGATATTGCAAGCCAAAACAAGGATTCCCTATGAAATCCATTTACAAATTCAAAATAGGAAAGAAAACAATGAAGAACACAATATAAATGACAAAACTAGATTGAATCCTAATTTAAATGTGCAAACTCATGATCCCATGGGGGAATTGGTGCCAATTTGATGTAAAATTTGGCCCTTTCCCAATTCCTAGGATGCAAGCTTTGAATGTTGAAGAGATTGATCCACTTTGTTGGTGAAAAATGAAGACTCCAAGCCAAAATATGTAAAAACCTAGCTATGACTCAATGATAATGGATAAAATTCAAGAGATATTTGAGCATGGTAACTTTGCTTGGATTGTGGATGATGAAATGAGGATATGAGATTTTTATTTATAGAATTCCAAGATGGATGAATGTACTAACATTTATCCAATGATATGATGCCACTTGTCAAGCTATGAATGGATGGAGGATATGCAAGATTTGGGGTTTGTGCCAATAAATGCATGAATTTGAATTTCAAATTTGTTGAAATGACATGTAAGAGGGAAGGGAAAATGCAATAAATGCCACTTGGCTCAAGGCAAAGGACATGTAAGATGAATTTATTGCCTTGTTGGATGTACATGTTGACTTGGAATTTTTGAATTCAAATTGAGAGAATATTCCAAAAGATGTCTTGTGAGGAAAATAGAGATTTAATAAATGAATTAAATCTATTTTCATGTGCAACTTGCATTATCTAGAGGATGGGACATGAGATGAGATTAAATTAATCAAGGGTTAATTAATTTAATGAGAGAGGTTAGATGATGTGACCTATTTGACTCAAATTTATGGATTTATTTAAATCAAATAAGAGAGGAATATGATAAGAGGCTAATTAAATAAAATTTTGATTTATTTAATTAAAATGGATGGTGTTAGATTAAATCAAATAAGGTTTTAATTTATTTAATTTAATGGATAGACTTTAGAGATTTAATCAAATAAATTGATTATTTAATTAAATAGGGATAATTAGATGAGATGGATTGATTTAATTAACAAAAGAGATTGACTTAATTAGACAAAATGATTTATTTAATTAAGAGACGAATATTGATGAATTTAATCAGATAGGGGGATTTGATTAAATGGTTAGACCGATGGATGATTCAGGAAGAAACGATGTTAGTAAGTCAGGATCAGATGCACAATGTCAATCAATATATTTTACGTGTCTACAACTTCAAATAGGATACGCCTTCGGCATAAATTATTATATTATATTATAATACCACCCACTCCCTTAATTTGAAATATATTTTTTAATTATCCACTTTAATATCATATTGTCTAATTTTTATTTGTGTGACTAATTATTTAGTTGTGTTTTTTACCCAATGATCAAATTAGTCACTTATGATGATCAAATTAGTTAATTATGATGATCAAATTAGTCATTTATAGTTGTGTACTTGACCTTTTGAAATGAAAGTGTCTGCAAGGTAGCCCTTAAAATGCAATTGGATTGTTTAAATCATATTTTATTAGTGAAATTGACCATAATTGCTCTTTGATACATTTGACATGCTAACACAATAGGAGAATCAAACTAGCTTTAAATCATTGTTAAAAATATTAATGATTCATTAATATAATGAGTAATAAAAGTTAAAGAATGTAAATGTTGATTTTTTTTATAAAATATGTGAAGGTCTTAAGACTGCACCGAGAGGCAATGCCTTCCACGCAATAGGTATTTTTGGTGCACCAAGCAACCTAGGCTGCCAAATGGCCCGATTAGGTAGGGGTCCCATGAGGGGGGCTTAAGCTCTATAGATTATGATCAAATTCAAAAGAAAAAAGAATAGAGGAGTAATAGTCATTTATTTAGTCATTTTTATTTGTCTAACCAATTATTTAGTTGTGATTTTACCCAATGACCAAATTAGTCATTTATACTTGTGAATTGCAAAAAATTAGTAGAATTTAGTCATTTTTAGTCATGTAGTCATTTATTTGCCAGATTCTACTAGTGTTATATGTTTATGGAATTGTTGATTTAATTGTGGATTACCTCATATTGTATGTATTGACAAGTGGAAATTGAGTGTGTAGGTACATGCCCATGACCAATGGGAATGGAGGTAACCAAGGGTACCTAATTGTTTTAGCCAAGTGAAACCCACTATGGTCCATTTGGACTTTGTGTTGTATTTTATTTTGTAATTAAAATGAATTAATGTTGAATCTTGTGGTTAGGCATTTAAAGTCAATTTAGTCTTTTATGAGGGTTTTAAGGCTTTTTAGAAATTCTTTTATTATGTTTGAATTTCCATTTCATTTGAGGCTCTAAAAGAGTTGAATTAGTCTTTAATTTGGGTTAATTGACCCTTAATTAACCCCTAGGAGGGTTACCTATGGGTTGGGGGTCAAATCAAACTCATAACTTTTGAAAATTGCAAGTTGTCACCCTTCTTAATGGGCCATTAAGAAAAGTGACGGATTTGGGGATGGAATTGGAGTGTTGGCTCCAAAATCTCATTTATGAGATTTGGAGGCCTTTGTTGAGTATTGAACATTCTTTGCCCTTTCACCTCCCAAGAGTTCTCACACATGTGTGAAAATTTGTGGGGAGGTGTGTCCATAGGATTGAATAGGAGATTGACATGTGTCACTCTCTCCTCCAAGGGTTCTCAACCCTTGACTCCTATTTTAATCCTTTGGAAAGCTAAAGGAAGGGTTCTTCATTTTTTATCTTTTGGTTGGGATTGCTTGGAGGGATAGAAGATTGGACTGCATCTTCAACTTCCCTTCATTTTGGCTTGGATTTGAGGTAGATTTTTGTTTACTTGTATGCATGTTTCTCCTTTCTTGTTCTTGTGTATGGAAATATGAGAAGTTTGTTTATATGGATTATTTTTTTTCTTTTTATGTGCTTTTGTATTTCCATGTACTGGGTTTGGGTTGTATAGGAAAGCTCACCCAATGTGGAAGAGTTCCTTGTGGGGGATAGGAATGAGTAGGAACCTCTATGGGGAGATCGTTCCTCCTTTGAGAAAGAGAGGCAAAAAAGGGGTATGAGTACCCAAATATGTGTCATGATGGTATGGAGTATTGGGAGATTGTTGTGTGAAGAGTATCTGATATGAAGGATTTTGGTGAATGCGTGGATTGAGGAGGAAGAAAGAAAAAATGGTGTTGTTTGTTGTTTCTACTTGCTAATAAGTCTCCCCATATAGATGTGAAGTCCACCTCTATACCCATCTATGGATTCTTGAAGAATCCATATGGAAATGTGAGAATCTTGGTTGGGAATGTATTGATTTGAAATGGATTGTTTCATGTTATTGTTGTGTGTACCCGTACCCTTTGGTTACCTCCTAGCTCGGGGTGGTTTGTGAGAAAACCGATGGCTAGGAGGTGAGCTTATCTATGGAAATGGGAGAACTTATGTGTATATGTGCAGGTCTATGATATTGCAACTTCCTGTATAGAGAAAACACCTCTCCCTATGCAATGGAATAGAGGGATTTGAGCAATAGATGCAATATTTGTAATAGATGTTTATGCGTTTACTTGTAATCGTAATTGTAACTTTAGCTCCTTTATTTCAAGCACAAAGTTGAATTTAAACTGTTGAAGGAAATGGAATATAGTGTTTATTGTTGTTGTGTAGTAAGATGAAATGATTGTTGTTATTCTTGTTTAAAGGGAATAGATGCACATTGTTTGAAAATGCAATGTAGTACTCTCTTTGAATGCAAATTCTATAGTATTAAATGTTGCATAGAAGCCAATTAAGTTTAAGTTGTAAAAGAAATGCATTGTATTGTTCTCTTCTTTTTCTTCTTGTATTTTAATTGTACCTTACTGATAGAAAGTAAGTGAACTTCGTTACCGGGTGAGTGAATGTTTAGTGTATAAATACATGTTTACTTTTGTTACTATATAAATGACTAGAGTTTTGTATATAAGTGCATAATATGTAATGTTCATTTAAATTTTCTCCTTCCATCCTATTGATAGAATATGATAAATCGTGTTGAGTATAAAATATTAGTATTATGTTTGAAGGTGTAATGTTTTGGGATCATGTGAATGGTGCATTCATAAGGAGAGGGATAGTAATTTAATTTAGTGACCTCCATACATCCTTGCCTGAGAGACATATTCCTCGTTGAGTCAATTTCTTAAAAGTGAAACTTGTAGACTTCATTATTGGTTCATTCTTCCAACTCTTGTTTCATCGTCAAGTTTTTGGCATTGTACCCTCCACTGTCAATCAAACTTATTGAACCTTCATTCTATAACATCAACTAGATTTGGAATAAGATTTCCACTCAATGCCCCTACCTGACTTGTCAAAATTTTAACTCCAAATCATGGTTGGTAGTTGTCTTAAATTGCGCCTAGAGTGGACGTATATCGCTCCATCGACGTGGCTTAAATGTAGTGGTTGAACATGTTGATTCACAACAAGGATGCAAATCAATTGAAGCAATTGACATTCGCCATGTGCTGCAAAACTGTTGACCTTCTCTGGTCAACCAAAGTCAATGCAAGCCCTCGCATCATAGCACTTTATTTTCCAACTCTCTCACGTTAGTCGGGAGTCAGCAATCGCTAATTCCCTTTACTTGATGCAGGAAGAGCTTAGGCATAATTTAAAAATCATGTTCAATTTTTCCTAAGTCTTAAGCTCATTTTGTCCAATTGAGTTTCGGTCGTCGACATTACCCATTATCACTTACCTATCTCTCTCTATCGCCATCCATTAGTTTGACCTCTAAACCACTGAGGCGTGAACTCTAACTTTGCCTTAATTGTCGGAGGTCAGAGTCCTTCCTTACTTGATGCCGCTTGCATGCCTTTGCATTTGAGTGTAGGCCGACCTTTCAACCCACGAGGCCTGAATCACTTCTTCTCAAGCATCAACAGACTTAACCCTTTTTGAGTTGGCCTCGAATCTTGTTTTCACCTCAAGTTCATCAAACTGGTTAAGGAAAAATCCTTAGGTTGAATCTGCGAACACCAAGGCCATCTCGACGTTGGGATTTAGAGACTTGTTTTACCTTTTTATTGCTTGTGTTAGGGATTTTAGATGAGGGTATCACCGAAGCCCGAAGTCTAAAGATTTATACTTATCTTTCTTGGCTTCTCGTTCCTTTTGTTCAGGATTTTGGCATTAGGTAGCACTGAAGCCCAAAGTTTGAAGATATCAGACTTATCCTTTTGGTTTTTCTTCCTTTGGATTAATGACATTTGAAAAGGGGATTGACAAATCTCGAAGCCCAAGGTTATTGAACTCAACTACAAGGGATCTTTTTCATCTCTTCATCAAGGGCATTTGGCAAGAGGTATTGTCAATGCTTGAGATGTGAAGTATCAGACTTAACTAGTATGGTTTGCTTCTTTTCATCAAGGGCATTCGATAAGAGGTAATATTGATGCCTGAAGTCTAACATAATCATACTTAACTCTATTTTGGCCTTCTTCCTTTTTGCTCGGGGTATTCGACAAATGGTATTGTTGAAGCCCGAAGCCCAACATCTTTGAACTCCACCAATTTATTCTTCCTTTTGGGTGTTTGTTAATGGAGATTTTCAAAGCTCGACATATGACATATTCATATTTAGTCTTTTGGGTCTTCTTCATCTTCAATCAGAGCTCGATGCAAGGCAATACTGATGACTAAAGTCCAATGCATTGAACTTCAACCATTTCATCTCCTTTTTTGGTTGTGGCATTCAACAAAGGGTACGACCAACTCTCGATGCCTGACACCTAGATTGGACTTCACTGCTTTGATCTCCTTTCTTCATGGATTTTGGAATAGGGTATGATTGAAGGCCGATGACTGATGCTTAATTAGGATTTTTCCTTTTCAACCTTCCTTCCCTTAAGGCTTTCGGTATTAGGTATGTCCGATGTCTAAAGTTTGAAGCCATTCAAACTTAGCCTAGATCATCCACCTCTTCCTCTCTTTGGCAAGTGGTATAAAGTGAGCCTGAGACCTAAAGGAACCATGATCTATTACTCATAAATACATTCTTCATTTTATACCTTCATATCTATTATGTTATGCATCAAGCTTAAGTTAACCAAATTGTAATATGCAAGACTAAGTTTTGTCAGGCTATTCATGACCGACATCGTACCCCTTATGTTGTTAGGGTATCTTTGGCATGTTTTTCGATCTCTTGCTTCACCTAAGTGGTGGCAACCAACCGTGGAACTATCTGGGGGGAAGGACCCTAGAAAGGGTTGCATACCCATTAACATAGTTTTAAAGAAAATTGAAACCCAACCTTCTCAACCCCTAAAGGTTGCACCAAAACTTCAATTGTAACAACTATGATGTATTAATGATATCCTTAACATTAATATGGTTAAATCTTGCATGGTTATTACTTTAGATGGTTGCTTTGTTTTCAAAAAAAATAATTGTTAGTTGTGTTTTTTCCTTAGTGCAAATTTTGGGCATGACATTTAGGTATCGGAGCCTAGGTTCCAACACCGAGAACTATGGGCATACACGTTTTCTATGTTGATAATCCTTATGATGTTATCATATCAGATGGCACCTAGGAAGCGACCCACTCGTGGTCGCGGTCGTAGGTGCGATCATAGACCTAATGTGGAGGGATACAAATCAGAGGCACCACTAACAACCCCACACGTCTTAGAGATACCACAGCCTGATCCTACACAAAACCTCAATTCTTAGATCCTCCATGCACTAGAGGACTTGATTGGGGTTATTCATGCTTGATTACTGCTGCTAATGTTTTCTACACAACAACTCAGACAAAATATAATATCCTATCTCACTTGAAAGGTAAATCTCTATTAGTAAGCCTCAAGAGATAACCCCAAGGTCTCTAATGTCAGGTCTTGACAATGCATAAACAACTTAGTAATAAATGTGAAAATGCTAGTAATCACAATGGGACCTTACTACAAGCAAAATACTGAATCTCAAATTATCAGATCTAACAATGTAATGATACTTCAATCCTAAATCTAACCCAAATAATAAAGAAATAACAAAAGGTTAGGGTTTCAAAGATATATCTAAATCTAACTACTTCTAAGATTAACAATGCAAATGATGAAATACTTGAAATGGACCAATCCCTCATAAACTAATTCCTGCTTGACCAAGATAAATTTACAATCTCACAGAAATAGTGCAATCTTCTAAGGTATTAAGATTTTCAAATCATGAACATTCATCCAAGACAACCCAATTGCAATTGAAATGAATAAACCCTCACAATTGAACTAAGCACAATGAATATAAAGGTCCAGGCTAACTTTGCAAAGCAACTAACAATCAGCTAGCTACAAAAAGTATGGACCAAAGATTGCTGGAAACACTTCAAACATTAAATCATAAACACCATTTGAATCAGATCTAACATACATCTAATAACCTTGAGCAATTTGAAAGATAGAATCATAAGAACCATGCAAGATAAGTCAACACAAAAGAGATCACCAAAACATCACAATGTCTGCAATTGTATTGAATCACCAAATTTCAACAACAATTCCAATGTTTTGTTACAACACTTGCTCCAGAATCGACTAACTCCTAACCCTAATTCTTACTTAACTACCCTAATTGCTTCTAAGAACTATCTCCAACGACTTCTACTAATAATCCCCCTTTACAAATGAGGCGAAATGCCATATTTATAGAAAACCCCAGAACATGTCGGCCCAAGAGAAATTTGAAATAAGATAAGATATGCATTAAATGCATGGGACTCATCCAAGTCGGCCTAGGATTTAAAATGTAACTCAATCCAATGCATGTGAAGCACAATTCCCAATGCAATTGATCATTAACTGGCCCCTTCATCCCTGTCTTAATTTATTTGGTATCTTGAGGAAAATACTCTCCAGGTCAGCCATATGTGAATTAATAAATGCCTTAAATCCTCCTTCGATTGAATTAAACCTAGCCTACACTCAGCAAAAACCAGCATCAATAATATCCAACATCAATAATATATTCAAATAAATTCAAGAAAACAAAATGAAATCCCGCGAAAAAAATGTTAATGCAAAATTTCCACACAGTTCAGGATTTTCACCCCTCCGCGGAATCCAGACTAGAAGGGATTTCGGGAAAATCTGGACCAGGCGGATTTTGGCGAAGACAAACAACAGTCAAAAAGTCTAGAAAATGAAGGGGCAACGGGATTTTGGGAAAATCCAGAGGGAGCAGAAATCTGTGAAGTAGGCAAAATTTTGGATTTTCGGGAAAATGCAGCAGACAGGGAAAATCGGGGAAATCCGCTAGCACCGGAAAATCCTGAAACTGAAGGAAAACCCAGATTTCACATTCCTTTCACAATTTCACTTAAATTGATTGAAGATTAAAAATTTGAGGACCGAATCTCAAATGCAAAATCACTCATTGATGGATCCAAACTCAGAATTTTCCCAAGGGCATCAACATTCATAAAACGATAGACCAAACCCAAAATCCAAGAATTTGACAAGGAGATGGAATTCAGAAAAATCTGGCCCAGCGGAATTCCATGAAGACCAAAAATTCCCAAACAGTAGTGTTAAAACCAACTTGCCGGGTTTGGATGAAATCCGAGAAAATTCGGATGGATCAGAAAATCCCGAACTAGTGCAAAAACCCAGATTTTGCCCAAAAGTTAAGTTTTTCAAAGTGTAACTTGAGGAAAACACTTAGAAAAGAAAGATGAATATTTTAAGCTCATGCCAAGGTAAGATAAAACCTCAAAATGAAAAGGCCAAGACACCAAATCCAAAGCAAAAGAGGGTCCCTGCTTTCAGTAGGGCGTGTGTGCGAAAATTGCACAACAATTACCAGCAACAAAGGAGGTCCCTAGACTAGAGAAGACTCATCATTCGACCGAGGCACATAGGTCACAACGTAGAGAGCACAACAAG
This sequence comes from Sequoia sempervirens, assembly GCA_007258455.2. Classification (NCBI taxonomy): domain Eukaryota; kingdom Viridiplantae; phylum Streptophyta; class Pinopsida; order Cupressales; family Cupressaceae; genus Sequoia; species Sequoia sempervirens. The sequence continues at coordinate 66,574,428 of VDFB02353493.1, forward strand.
AGTCCTTGTCGCATTCCATATGAGTATGAAGAGGAGGGGCAGAGGGGATCAGTGCATTTAGATCCTTTGCCATAGGTAGCAGTCAGGGATAAAGCATATAGAGATTCAGGAGATCATGTTCGATAGTTGCTACTGTGCGAACCCCAACCTTGGTACCTACAAAAAAATAAGAGTAAAAAAGTTAAACAAGTGATTGCAAGCCAAAACAAGGATTCCCCATGAAATCCATTTACAAATTCAAAATAGGAAAGAAAACAATGAAGAATACAATATAAATGACAAACTAAATTGAATCCTAATTTAAATATGCAAACTCATGATCCCATGGGGGAATTGGTGCCAATTTGATGTGAAAATTGGCCCTTTTCCAATTCCTAAGATTGCAAGCTTGATTGTGTTGATGATATTGATCCACTTTGTTGATGAAATATGAGAACTCCAAGCCAAAATTTGCAAAAACCTAGCTATGACTCAATGATGATGGATGAACTTCAAGAGATATTTGAGCATGGTAACTTTGCCTAGATTGTGGATGATGAAATGAGGATATGAGCTCTTAATTTATAGGATTCCAAGATGGATGAATGCCTAAATTTGAGCAATGTGGGACTAACATTCATCAAATGATATGATGCCACTTGTCAAACTATGAATGGATGATGGATGTGCAAGATTTGGGGTTTGTGCCAATAAATGCATAATTTTGAATTTAAAATTTGTTGAAATGAGATGTAAGAGGGAAGGAAAAATGCAATAAATGCCACTTGGCTCAAGGCAAAGGACATGTAAGATGAATTTATTTCCTTGTTGGATGTACATGTTGACTTGAAATTTTTGAATTCAAATTGAGAGAATATTCTAAAAGATGCCTTGTGAGGAAAATAGAGATTTAATAAATGAATTAAATCTATTTTCATGTGCAACTTGCATTATCTAGAGGATGTGACATGAGATGAGATTAAATTAATCAAGGGTTAATTAATTTAATGAGAGAGGTTAAATGATGTGACCTATTTGACTCAAATTTATGGATTTATTTAAATCAAATAAAGAGGAATATGATAAGAGGCCAATTAAATAAGGATTTTGATTTATTTAATTAAAAGGGATGGTGTTAGATTAAATCAAATAAGGTTTTAATTTATTTTATTTAATGGATAGACTTTAGAGATTTAATCAAATAAATTGATTATTTAATTAAATAGGGATAATTAGATGAGATGAATTGATTTAATTAACAAGAGAAAGTGACTTAATTAGACAAAATGATTTATTTAATTAAGAAAGGACTTATTGATGAATTTAATTAGATAGCGGAATTTGATTAAATGGTTAGACCGAGGGATGATTCGGGAAGAAACGTTGTTAGTAAGTTAGGATCAGATGCACAATGTCAATCAGTATATTTTACGTGTCTACATTTTGCCCATATTTAAAGCAATGCACTCGTTGCATTGGTTCAAAGAATAAACGACCTCGATCAAAGCCAAAAAAATTTAATATTTAAAAACTTGCCCCACTATTGCATGGTGAGAGAAAATATGCCATTATGATGCCCCCTCGAGAGATCGGACAAAAATTTTAATTTTTTGGGTGATCTCGCGAAAAAAGGTGACAAAAGTACCCAAAAGGTCTGAAAGGGGTCCGAGAGGCTAAAAACGTGTCTAAATGCAATAAAACGATGAAAAACAAGCCTCAATCAGACAAAAACAGGTTCGAGGGTCCAAAAACCTAGCAAGACAGCTATTTAGGGTTAAAAAACCCTAATTTTTAGGCTTAAAAGGGGCCCGAGGGGTCACTTTCAAGCCATTTTCACATACCTCTGCTAGCAACCTTGCGATTTGAGCTCTGACCCTCTGGTGATATGGCGCAATGACAACTTCCCCTGCACATCACCAATCGAGTTCGGACATACTAGCACCCACCTGGCTTCGGGGCACCGGTATGTGACCCTTACCCAAACTTAGTTTTTTCATTTAATCCTTCAATTAGTGCTTTAAAAGGGGAGCTCACCTCCAGCGGTGCTATATAACGCCACTCAACATTCAAACTACTTCGCGTGGTGCAGTTCAGAGTTTAGAAACTCTGACACTGGGCTCAAGCTCGGCGGGCCGGTTTGACAAAATTGCGTCGCGGCGTTGCTGAATAAACAAAAACTACGATGTTGGAAGGGAAAGTGCACTATGGCGGTGCCATTTTGTATTTTTTAGGGCTCGAGCGTCAGAGTTTGAGTAAAATCAAACTATGACGCCATCACAAACTGTGCCGTTGGGGACGTTCTTGGAGAGTTCGACCATGAATTTTTGAATTTTTTTAACACACTGACCTTCCTTGATGCAGGATGTGGCAAGGGAGCTCTACTCTCGGGAGCACCGGTCGCAAGATTTGGCTAGCATCTTACGAGACTTGAGTGACTGAGACCAGGATCGACTAGGAGTTGTGGGATTATGGCACATTGCATACGCGGCGCCTGTGCGCACTCACCTAGGGATGTTGTCAGCGTTGGCCGAGAGGTGGCACAGCGAGACGTCATCATTTCATCTTCCCACTAGCGAGGCCACCGTCACCCTAGAGGACGTTTGACGCATTTTACAATTGCCTATTCATGGTTGACGAGCGATCTTTGATATGGATGAGGGACGCAAGTCTTGCATCAGAGTCCTTGCTACATAGGACATTGTCTACTGCGAGGGACATATTGAGCTAGAGCGATATAGGGTTATAACACCTCCCTACTGCTGGGAGGTTGCAACCATCATTTCGGGTCTCATTGCCCCAGACAGATGAGGGTGATATTTCAGTCCTGGCTGGGGGTTATTGCTAGGAATAGATGGTCTGAGACAGGCCAGTTTGCTTCACATGGGGGCCTGTGCTTCTTGCCTCACTCTATAGAGACTTACACGAGTACGTATACATGGATGGCAGAGTGCTGGGGGTTGGGGTGACTTTACTTCATATCTGGGCATGGGAGCACATTTTTGTGCTACGTCCACATGTCATTCCAATTCTGATGGGGGCAGATGATGCCCTCGTGGCATGATACAGAGGCGATGTGTCCTTTACACACACTGGTGAGCACGGGATCCCCTACTGGAGATAGGTCCTAGACGAGATGCTAGTTTTCATTTGGCGTCCATACCTTGGTCGGCCTGGATGCGCTGACGATGTTGATCAGCTATTTTATTACCACCAGGACCGATATATGCAGGGGCGGGAGCATACCATGGTCGAGAGGTACCTTCTCGGGTGCTTACAACTTCAGTTCGGAGAGCCGCAGGATCGGCCTAATGACGACTACGTAGCTGTCTTTGCACACAGCATGACACAGGTGTCATGGGGACACGGTATTCCTACCTCAGAGGTAGTTGATAGCTTCAGGCACTTGGTAGTCTAACCGTGGGCTTATGATCAGGGCTTGGCAGATCCAGGCACCACTTAGGCTTACAAGGACTAGTTCTGACCTCCACTTCAGTTGACCATTCCAGGTGAGGATCCAGATGTGCGCAAAGTTAGAGGTAGAGGGAGAGGACGAGGGCAAGGACTGAGTATTGAGATTCAATAGGATCCACCAGGTGTGCCCCCAGTCCCTCCAGGTCACGAAGATGTACACATGTACGATCAATAGCAAGAGCCACCATGAGGCGAGGATCAGCCTTGGGTGCAGCCATAGGGATAGGCAGACAGTCGAGATGCACTGATTGCACAGTTACAGGCCCAGGTTTAGGCTGTGACAGCTGAGAGAGATCAGGTGAGCGTTGAGAGAGAGCAGCTCAGAGCAGAGAGAGATCAGGCTGTGCAACAGAGACATGCTGCAGAGCTACAGGCAGCTACAGAGTTAGGCCGCAAACAACAGATAGAGAGTATGACAGCCTCCTCCTCCCAGGGTACAGTGCCAGTGCAATCTTATAGGGATGCCATCCGAGAGGTAGAGTACTATCGACGGGCTTATCATGAGACCATACCCAAAGCAGATTGGGTCCTACAGTATTCAGAGCGGGCCAGCCAGAGACCACCAGAGGGTCATGGTGATAGGGGCAAGGGCAACATTCACTGAGATCGAGCTTAATCTAGATGATACATACTTTTTGTGCCTTATGGGCTCATTTTTTATAGCCCGATGGGCGTTTTGTACCGATTGACATACATGTACAGTGATCTGTTTTATTTTTTGTACTATGATAGTAACATTGTTGATGAAATATATGAGCTGATTTTGATGCGATGTACTGTGTTCTCCTTTATGCATGGATGGTTTACTTCTATATGCTTTGCAATGATGTCTTTATGGATGCATTTATTTCTAATGATGTATGCATTATGATTATGACTAATAGATCAACGATATGCAAATGTGATGGTTTATTTATGATAATGCAAATGCAATGGTCTAATATGCGAAATGATATGTAAATTATGCTTATGAAACTGTTTATGAATGGATGCGTATATGTTTTGTTTGTAATGAATTTTATATGTCTATGCCTATGTGGAATGATTTATGCAATGAATGTTTTATGATGTTATTTATGAGATGATATGGATGGTGCAATGATCGTGATATCATGTTAATAAAATGGTGTTAATGCATAATGAGATGGTTTTATGAGATGCTTAGAATAATAAATGATGTATGTAATGCAATGATATGTAATGTGAACGTAAAGTGGTGAGATGATGTCATTATTGTTATGCCAGCATGTATGCTTAATGGATTGAATGCTTATTGTGATATCAAAATATTTAACCTATTCTAAGCAATTAAAATACAATGGAAAACATAATGAAACACCTCAAGATTAGCCTAAGTAATTTGAAAATGCAAAGAGGAAAATGTTAAATGAAGATAGATGGTTATACCTTCCTTCTTGCAGCTGAAACTCCTTGGTTGGCCCTTGATTTGGATTGATTTGTATGTTCCTTGATGGCTCTTGATGTGGCTAAGTGGAGGATTTGACTATGTGCTTAGATGCAAATGAAAATGGATGAAATTGATGGTTAAATGAGTGGACAAAATGGCAGCATTTAGTTGCAAAATGGCTAAGTATTAGAAATGCCTTAAAAGAAGAGGTATTTATAGAGAAACTTGAATTCGCTAGAGAATTCAATGGTTGGGATTTATCCAACAAGGCCAAGATGAAGGGCTAAGGTGAGTTGAGGACTCACAGGCCCTCACATCTTGACATGTGGATTGTGAAGTGGATAAAGGTAGGATGATGTGTAGGTGATGTGGAAGAGAGGTATATGATGTGGAGGAAGGACAAGTACCTTACAAGTACGTTGAGGAGTGAGAATATTTCTTTAAAAAGGAACTTATTCCCAAGTGGGAGTGAAAATGACACTTGAATTTTGAAATTTCTCAAAAATCTCCATGGGAAAAGAGAAAGAGGTTAGAGAAATAAATGTGTATTAAAAATTCACATTCATAGGAGAATCTAATGGATAAGAGAGGGTCTCCAAAAAGGTGGGAATTGGTCACATGTGCATGAGGTGACATGTCAAACATTCTAGAAGTCTTGGAAAGACAAAACGTGAATTAAAAATTCACATGGGGAGGAGAGAGACATAGGATGAATAAATGAGAATTAAAAATTCTCATGGGAAAGAGGGTCAATGTCTAAAAAGGAAAAATGGAAAGATTGAATAAAAAGTGGTGCTAAAAATGGTTAATGACTTTGATTAAAATTGTGCAAATACTTGATTATGATAATTAATGGAAAATTAGAGACAAGCGGCAAATGTAGGAGGATGTGATATTAATCCTTGATTAAGAGGATGCACACCCTAAATATGAATTAATTAAATTAATTCATATTAGAGATGGTTTATGGAGGATGTAACAAGGAGGGAGAAAAGAAGAATTTTAAATTGATTTTAATTCAAAAGATTAGAATGACTAAATTAAATAAACTGGTGTATTTATTTAATTTAGAGAGGATAAAGGCACCAGATAAAGTGTTTAATTATTAAATTAAATACTTTAAGCGTTTTATGTTTGAAGTGTAAATTAATATTGACAGAATTGATGAATAAAGAGGTAAATTTGATCATATGAGAGTGATCAAATTTGGGTGTCTACATTTTTCCCCTCTTCGAAATATTGTTAAAATAACAATGTTTCAAAGAAAAATAAAATGTTAGGGATAAAAAAAGTGATAGGGATTGATGCCCCAGCCTAAAAGAGGAGGGAAAAAAGGAGAGGGATGCCCCAGTGCCTGCCACGAATGGATAGAAGAAAGTGATAGGGTATGCCCCCTCGAGAGGGCGGTTGGGGAAGAAACAAGGGGGCCTCAGACGATTTCTTGATAGAAAGAAATAGAGGAAACCGTTGGATAGAGGGAAAAAAACTAAGCAACTTTGACTTTTGAATAGAGTTGATTGGACGTACAGTTTGCAAATGGCGGCTCCAGAAAGAAGGGGATTAATCGGAAGAAAAAAAAGCAAATAAAAGGTAAAAAATACATTTCATTTGAAAAGGGGGAAAAAGAGGGGTTAAAAGGTAATTTGAAGAATTACCTTGCTTCATTGTTACTATAGCAAGTGAAGAAAGGGTAAAGAAGAGGGAGAGGAGACGGAGTAACAATACCGCGAGATTATGACACAGAGATCATTCACCAGGCAGAGGACCTACGGAGACGCTGGACCCACTTCGCGGTGCCCCGCAAGGTGAGTACGAAAACCCATGCTATGTATTTTAAATATTTAACATGTATTTCAGATAGGTAAGGAAAAAATAAAATATGGGTTTGGTGGGCGAGGGGGAAGAGGAAAATGGGTAGGTCGCAGAAATTAGAAAAAAACAATAAAAGGTAAATTTAGGGGGGGAGAGAGAGGCGCGCCGCCGCATAGCGGGGCATATGCGCCCCGAGCTATGGCGCACAAGCCCAGGCCGCGAGCGGAGCCGCCCCAGCCGTGGGGCAGACATGCCCTGACAGGGGTGGAGCCGCCCTGACAGTGGGGCAGACACACCCCGACAGGAACAATGCCACCCCGAGCTAGGGCGGGGCCGCCCCAGTAGCATGAGGCGGACATGCCCTGAGTTGCCCCGAGTTGGGGCAGACTCGCCCCAGTAGCTCAGGGCGGACATGCCCCAAGTTGGGGTGCGGACACCCCGATGGCGGCAGCCTGGGGCGGACACGCCTCGACGGGGGCGGAGCTGTCGCGGGGGAGGGGCGGACATGCCCTGGCAGCTCGGGGCGGAGCCACCCCGAGGAGGGGCGGACACGTCCTAGCAGCCCGGGGCGAACACGCCCCAAAGGGGGCAGAGCCGCCCTGAGGAGGGGCGAAGCTGCCCCAAAGAGGGACAGACACACCCTGGGAGTGCGGGCGGAGCTGTCGCGAGAGGAAAAAAGGGGGAAGAGGGATAGGGGGATGGATGTCAGAAAGAAGAGACCGCCCCGATGGGGGCAAGATGAGGATGAAGAAAGAATAAAAGTGAAGATGCCCCGGGGCCGGGAAGATTGTGTACTGATAAATGGTTGGTGTGGATGCAGGGTTTAGGGTGGATACAGACACATGAGCGATGGTTGGAGGCACTGACAGCAACTATAGCAGCGATGACGGGCGTGGATCATGCGACCTTAGAGCATGTGGGGTTATTGCATTTTTTAGAGGTGCCAGTGATGAGGGCATATCGAGCAATGCTGACGACCCTGATAGAGAGGTGGAGTTCAGTGACATCGACATTTCGTCTGTCGACGGGGGAGATGACGGTGACACTGGAGGATGTATGGCACATCCTGAAGCTGCCGATATCAGCGATATTGTTGAGTGATGTGGTGTCGAGTGGGGCCGAGTTAAAACAAACTATGACAGTGCTATTTGGACATGTTGCCCTGCCTCTTCAGGGTCTGCAGTTGGATCTAGATAGATGCTTGATAGTGGGAGTACCACCATTGCCTTTATTCCTAGCTAGATTGATCAGTGGGATGTTGCTGCCAGATCGTAGCAGGCGGTATTGCAGTCTGAGGTTTATGGAGGTGATTTGACACATTATTGAGTGGCGTGAGGGACAGATTGTATGGGGTGCTTGTGTCCTAGCCTAGTTGTATAGAGATATGCATCTGATTTGTTATCGAGAGGTAGTGAGTTTGACACACATGACCCTGTTACAGGTGTGGGCATGGGAGAATATTATGGTGACGAGACCGATTGTTGTTCGGGAGGGAGATGTGGATGATAGAGAGTCACTAGCATGGGGGTATGGAGAGGCGAGGGGCTGGGTTATTTGGCATAGGGGGTTGGGAGATGTGGAGGGATGGAGGAGGATGGTGGATGATTTGGAGGAGGGAGACATAGTGTGGCGACCTTATATGCATCGACGCTTCGGGGGATGGAGGGAGCAGACTGAGAGACAGAGTGGGTACTTTATGGCTCAGTGTGTCCTGATTGAGAATCTTTCGTGGATAGTGGAGATGCATTGACCAGATAGGGTGATGAGATAGTTTGGGCTGACATAGGATATTCCTGGTGCGCCGGTGATGTTTCGGCGGCTCACCAGAGAGTGAACATGGGGGCGTACGATTAACTGGAGGGAGGCCAGAGCATCATGGGCAGCGACAGTGCAGGTAGCCTATCCTGGGAGATGTGTGGGAGCAAAGGATGCAGGGATGACAGAGCGATATGACAGATGGTTTCGCAACCACCTATGGGAGAGGATTACACCATTGGTGCTAATTGTAGGAGCCGTAGGATTTGGATTAGAGGATGAGCAGCGTGGGGCTAGAGAGGGAGTACGACATGAGGGTGGGAGAGGTCTAGAGCTAGAGAGGGGAGTAGAGAGGATGGAGGAAGTGGGACGTGCAGGGAGGAGGAGGATTAGGGGGCAGCGAAGGAGGGTTAGAGAGGTGGTATGACAGGAGGGTGGGAGAGATCTTGAGCCAGATGTGGGAGGACAGGAGGAGTTAGAGGTGGAGATGATACACGCAGTGGAGGGTAGAGTGGGCCGACAGACTGGTATAGGGGGTAGAGTATGACAAAGGAGAGTGTTGGTACGAGCGGAGCAGGGAGGGGAGAGATAGCAGGATGGAGGTCAGGAGGAGATGGAGGCCAGGAGTCAGCCAAAGTTGATAGCGGGCAGGAGGCGACTGATGAGGGTACAGACTGTGACAGAGCAAGAGGGTGTCCGAGAGGAGACTGAGGCTAGGAGTCAGCTAGAGAGGATGGGGAGTAGGGGATGATAGAAGGGGGGCATATGGTATCAGGGTAGGAGCCTCTCGTTGTAGAGATAGGGGAGAGTGAGGATGAGGAGCAGCCGGAGATAGGAGAGCCGAGGAGATTGATGAGAGTTGGGAGGCATGGTTAGCCGCAGAGAGTGCGAGTTCGTCCTTCCGTGGAGGACTTGGAGGATTAGCAGGAGCAGGAGGGTAGGGAGAGTGATGATACTATGGAGATAGACAAAGATGTGTCAGATATGGATATTTGGGATGCAGAGCCATTGGCGGTGGTTCCTGTCATGACCTTAGGAGATTCAATTGTTCAGCCGAGAGACACTATGGAGAGGCTTCAGAGCACAGATCAGAGGTTGAGGGTGGCAGAGGCAGAGGTGATCAGACTCAGAGTCGAGCTATCAAGAGCACTAGTAGCAGGTCAGAGGGATTATAGATTTATGGTAGAGGTGATGGGGAGGGAGAGGGAGGTACTGTTGGCTGACATACAAGGGCTATGAGATGATTTAGCTGCTGTCAGTTGGGACCATGAAAGACTACAGGTGGAGACCGTTATATTGTAGGCTAGAGGGGAGGCAGTGGGGATGACCGATCATGTATCAGCAGGTAGTGGGCAATAGGTGGATGATCTCCAGTAGGAGCTAGATGAGCTATGGGACAGAGTGTTTTGCTTAGAGCAAACGGTGGGAGAGATGGGGGTGATGCAAGAGAGGGAGAGACAGGTGAGGGAGCAGGTTCGTATTATGCAGGTGGAGAGAGATGTAGCACAGACATGGGTACAGGCAGTGGAGGCAGAGAGGGATACAGCGCAGGTGCGAGTTCAGGTGTTGTAGGATGAGAGAGAGTTGGCAGAGGCACAGATTCATTCTCTTCAGAGGAGGAGAGAGGAGGCAGCCTCAGAGGTATTAGTACTGCAGGGAGAGCGAGATACAGCAGTGTTGAGAGTCCAGGAGCTATAAGGGGAGAGGGATGGAGCAGTGAGTCGGGCACAGGCTACTTAGAGGGAGAGAGATGCTATGGAGACACGAATGCAGACACTGCAGGGGGAGCGGGATGCAGTAGTGGCATAGTGGCAGTCTATGCAAGTTAGTGATGTGATGGGGAGAGATATGCATGGATTACAAGGGGAGAGAGATGCAACAGTAGCCAGGGCGGTGGCTACTGAGGAGATGAGAGATCAAATGCAGGTGGAGATGGCGCAGTTGTGCCTATCCAAGGAGGCCTGGGAGCAGAAGAGGAGAGTGATTACTAGGGATCGGGATGGGTATCGTCAAGAGTGGAATTTCGCTCGGGTTCAGGTGGCCGAGTGAGAGGAGAATGCGAGAGAGGCAGGATTTTGGATGGCCGTATACTACCATTCAGTTCCAGACCCGACCCAGCGGATATTTCAGTATACCCAATAGGCACCCCAGATGCCAACGCCATCTCAGTCGCTGGGGACACAGACTCAAGGTTACAGTGATTCACCAAGTGTTACACCAGGCAGGAGATCAATACCGGATTCCCCACAGAGATCAGATGTGGGTAGCTCATTCGAAAGGTGACAGGTTACTGAGTTTTTGACAGATGCAGGGTGTAGCATGTAGGATTTATCGACAGATATCAGAGAGGTTCCATATCTTTGGATTTTGTAGTTTATTATGTGATGGATATATGATAGATTTTGATGTATGATGGACATGTGACACACATTATATTACTTTGACTATGACATGGGACAGTTCTTATTGGCATTATGTAGTATGTTTCCTTTTATGATGGGTGATTGTATGGATGTGTATATGATATTTCCTACTTATGTGGATGGATATTTTGGGTTATTTATGCATATATGTATGATATTAGATGCTTATGTGGATGATTGGGTGTATGTATTTGTACAATATGGATGATTTTATTAATGCAGATATTCGCATGGTGATATGATATGCACACATGTATCTATGATGATTTATATGTATGGATGCCCAGTTAACTTATTTGTCATGTATGTATATGTGTATGATGGATTTTGTATGAACATTTTATATATGCAGGTGGCCGTGTATGTATGGATCTAACACATTGTGATGTAGGGGGTGATGTATGCATGGATCTAACATGTGGTGATGCAGGTGGCGATGTATGTGTAGATCTAACATGTGGTGATGCAGGTGGCGATGTATGTGTGGTTAATAGAATGACTCTAATATGTAATAATCCTCTTGTAATTTTAAAAGAAATAACATAAAGTCCTAAGTGCCAATAAGAACTGACATGATAATGGAAGGTGGGTATGTAGTGATTGTGAGAATGGGTGTCATTTGGCATCTGTCAAAAATTATTAGTATCCTGAGAAGAATGGGAAAGAGTGGGATAAAGTATTTGCACAACCAAAATCATAGGGTGAATGCAATGCAACAGATGTTGAAATGCAATCTTAATATGAGTTGCCATCTTTGGAGCATTGATATATGCTATAGTATAAGATACCAGATACCCTGTTATATAAGACTAGGGCTAGTAGGCATCCAATGCATGAAACAAACACAACAAGCAAAAGGGGGCTACCCCAACACCCCAAGGTCACAATGACCTTGGTTGGGCCAGGCATTGGGATAACCACAAACACACAAGGATGCCCCAATGTAACACAAGACCCCATGGATCCTGTGGGTACCACGTGGGACAACCGAAAAGGCAGCAACAAAGAAAAGACCATGACGAACCCATATGTCGACTAGTCAAAGCACACCATGATATGATGGATCAAGGTGACCATGACAAGTGTTGATAGTGAGCTCAAATGACAAATAAATTCTAAAACATCAAAAGATCACAAAAATGTCCTTTTCCATAGGATCAGGGTGATGGATAGGATCGATGAGGTCTGCTAGGAAGGATGCATCCTATTGAGACCGATGATGGATACTAAACTAGAATGACCCAGTTTGACTCCAGATACTTTTCATTAACTAAATCTTTTGATAATGTTAGGATTTTATTTGAGAATAACGGGCCAGATGGAGACACAGGCTGACACATCCTACAGACCTAGGGGCTTGGGGGCCGATCAAAGATTAGCCTTGCCTACGTGAAAGCGTAGAGCCCTCGTAGTTCATGAAAAGACCATGGATAAAGCAGAAAGAGGATGATGAAGGTGAATGATGGATGATTAAGACGCGATGGTCGGAATACCCCGGGGGCAGATCAAATGATCAGCCTTGCCTACGTGACAGCGTAGGGGCAACGTAGTTTGACTAGTGATGCAGAAGGATGAGATCTAGATGGAGACCAACATGATGGATGATCCTATATGGTGACATGGACCCACCGACAAAGGGAATGAATGACATAAGCTCAAATTGGGATACTAAAATGCTCAAGATGAGGGATAGGCTAGATGGGTCGTCCAATTCTCAATTAATATATACCAAGCGGCCTAGGCTGAGGTGGGTGAGGACGATGGTGTGGCTGAAAGCATAAAATAACTAGGATGTTAGGTAGATAATGATTAAGCCCTCCATGGATGACGCCTGTTACCAGGTTTTCACCATCCATGCTTATCCAAGGCACCACCAAGAGGTAGTTTTCACCATATGACAGATTTATTTTTCTTTACTATTTTTTTGGATTTTTTATTACTTTTTGGATTTTTGGATTTTTTTGATTTTTTGATTTTTTTTGATTTTTTGTTTTTTGATGATTAGGTGGGGTTACCAAGCGGACTTAGGCGTAGAACTTCTTTAGATGCATTATGTTGATGGGTTCATCAAGGGGTTCTCCTTCAAGAGTAGTCAACCTGTATGCTCTAGATCCATATTTGGCGGCTATGATATAAGGTCCTAACCAGTTTGCCTCAAATTTTCCCTTTTTATCACGATCCTATTGAGTATGCTGGTTCTCCTTAAGAACAAGTTCACCAACCTGGAATTATCGAGGATGGACATTTTTATTGTAATTACGTTTGAGGCGGTTTTGAATTTATGCTTGCAATTGATCATAGGCTTTTATTGCTACATTCATCCAACAATGTTTGTGGAAGTCATGCAACAGTCTGCTTGATAAGATTCTTGGAGAAATCCTGGGTGAGCTCAACCCCGATTGGCAAGAACTGACTCCTTATACTAAAGAATAGGGGGTGGCTCCTGTAGGGGTACAGATGGATGTGCCATATGCCCAGAGGGCGGGATGAATATGGAGGTTCCAATCTCGACCAATGTTATTGATAACCTTTTTGAGATGCAGATAAGGGTCTTGTTGGTTACCTGCCTGACAAACTGCCCTAGGGGTAATAAAGGCATTGACCAATAATCTTTGGATATGAAAGTGTATGAAGGTGTTGTTTCCCATGGCTTGGTTTTGAAAGGGGTTTTACATTTATGAGAGAAAGTGGTGGATGGGATACCATATCTCTACTTGAGAGAAATATAGTAAGAGATAAATTTTGAGGTGTTGGACATTGGTGATTTGTGAGATGGCATTTGGCTTACCCACTTGAGTGAGGTATTACATTGGTGGTAGTATTATGGCGAAGATGGCCTTGGTGCGTCGATTGATGGGTAAAATCTTCAATCGAAGTGAGAGCGATGAAGGGGGCCCGCGTTGCTGGGAGGAGATGTCAAATAAGTCATGATATAAATTATTGTTCAATGTCAGTATCATTAGTAAACATATTCGTGAATGATTCAGTCTTCTGATCCATGTATATGGCTTTCAATGTCATCGTGAATGTCTTGTTAAAGTGTATGTCTTGATACCAAGGGGAGGCGGGACCTACAATATCGCACACCATATCAGTCTCAGGAACATCATATGCAGGGATTAAAAGCTGTTCAACAAGAAACTCACATTCTGTTTGGTCTTTAGGCATGTCAATCAGGGAACCAATAGTGGCCATTGCGTCTGCCGCTTTATTCTGTACCTGAGGGATTTGGTCAAACTGTATGAAAGTGAAATATTTCTTGAAATCATCCACCATATGCTTATAAGGTAACAATTTATCATCTTTCGTGAGGAATTCATCATTAACCTATCTAATAACTAGCAAAGAATCACCAAAGACTTTTAGGTGAGTTTTATGCCACTGTTTTGCAATTCGGAGGCCAGTGAGGAGGGCTTCATACTCTGCAATGTTGTTGGTACATGGGAATGCTATCCTAAATGATTTTGGGATGTAGTCACCCTGAGGGGTAATTAATAAAATTCCTGCTCCAGATCCACTATGAGTGTATGAGCCATCAAAATATAGCATACAAGCTGGTGTTTCTGTAACTGTGTAGACTTCTTCGTCTAAGAATTCAATGTCTAGCGGGTAGGCATCTACTAATGGTGCCTTAGCCAATTGATCAGCTATGACCTATCCTTTTATGGCTTTTCGCTCTACATACTCTATGTCAAATTTGCTTAGGAGCATGACCCATTTGGCCATGTGGCCAATTAGAGTGGTTCTAGATAATAAATACTTCAGGGGATCAATTTTAGCGACTAATTTGACTGGATGGCTGAGCATGTAATGACGGAGTTTCTGTGTGCTGAAGACTAGCGCAAGGCAAGCTTTTTCCATAGGGGAGTAATTTAACTCATAGCCAACCAATGTTTGATTAATGTAATAGATTGCCCTTTCTTTGAACGACTCATCATGTTGTGCCAACAATGCCCCCATCGCGACTGAAGTAGCAGAGATGTAAAGTAGGAGGGGTTTTCTTGAGATAGGTGGCATCAAGATCGGTGGATGAGCTAAATATTCCTTAATTTTATCGAAACCCATCTGACACTGCTGGTTCCATCAGAAGGTGGAATCTTTCTTTAGAAGATGAGTGAATAGCTGACACTTATTTGCTAGCTGGGCTATGAACCGACGGATGGACTACGTCTTCCCCTGGAGGCTTCTTAACTGCTTCAGATTGTGTGGAGGTGGCATGTCTAGAATAGCCTTTACCTTGGCAGGATCAACTTCAATACCCCTTTGGGAGACTATAAAACCCAACAATTTTCCTGATGTAACCCCAAAGATGCACTTTTTTGGATTTAGCCGCAACTTGTAATGTTCTAACCGTTCAAAGATCTGCTTCAGGATAGTAGGATGTTCTGCTCGTGTTGTAGATTTCCCTAATAAGTCATCAACATAATCCTCCATGATGATATGGATAAGGTTATGGAAGATGACCGTCATTGCCCTCTGATATGTTGCCCCTGCATTTTTGAGACCAAAGGGCATAACATTGTAACAGAAAGTGCCCCAAGGTGTTGTGAAGGTGGTCTTATGTTGGTCCTCAGGTGCGATTCGAATCTGATTATAACCAGAGAAGCCATCCATAATAGAGAGCATCTCATGTCCTGCTGTGAGGTCGACCAACATGTCAATGTTAGGCAGCGGGAAGTCATCTTTTGGATAGGCCTTGTTAAGGTCCCTGAAGTTCGTGTAGATCCGAATATCTCCATTTGGTTTGGCAACCTATACTATATTGGAGATCCACTCAGAGTAGTCAATTGGTCTAATAAAACCTGCCTCTAGTAACTTTTCCAATTCTTTTTTGACTAACAATGCTACCTGCGGGTGCATCTTGCGGAGCTTTTGTTTGACAGGCTTGGCATTTGGGTGAACGTCTAGATGATGAACCACTAAGGCAGGGTCTAAGCCTGGCATGTTTGAATATGACCAAGAAAATTTAATGATGCCCTCTTGGAGTAGTTGCACGATGACTAGATACTCTTGCTCTGAGAGTGACTTAGCCACATAGGTGATTTTAGGATTTTCAGCAGTACCCAGATTAACTTCTTGAGTTTCTTCAATTAGAATGGATGATCGGGCAAATAACTGAGTTCCTACAAGGGGAAGATGAACATCTCCATCTTCTAGTGCCTCTTCGAGGTTTTCACCATCGGATGCATCCATTATTTTTACTTTTTCAAGGTCAGGAAACGCCTTAGGGAGGTTTTCACTAGATGACCACTTTTTACTTTTCTTATTCTTATTTTTGCGACTGGAGTGTTCATCCTCCCCCAATCCCATAAGGTTGACATATGTATCCGCAAACATATTGACTGGTGTGCTATTACGTAGGTCCCAATCAATAAGCTCAGGGTGACAAAGGGATAGGCTAATGGTGCAGACAGATAGGCATTCAAACATGGATGATAAGTCAGTGTGATCGACGTCATCATACGCATGTATGATGGATTCCTCCTCAGGTATATCTTCCAATGAGCCTTTGTCCACGGTGACACTATTGGAGGTATTAGACGATGTTGCAGGGCTTTTTTATTTTTTATCGTATCCAATGCCTATGTTCTTTGGTAGTTTTGATGTATCAATAGGTTGCAACCGCCCTTGTTCTTCTTTACCTAGGCCCCTACCTTGGTAGTTATATTTTTCTGCAAACTTAGCTGACCATGGATATGCTTCCTAAAAATATTCCTTTAAAGGAGGATCCAGCTAGGGTTCTTCTCGGTAGACCCATTGGCTTATGTCCTCTTCTGGTGCATCTATCTTGACACTTGGGGATCTGAAAGTGGTGGTAGGGATGTTTTTACCACTGAAGGTGATAGTCTTGTCTTCCTTTGGAGTAGCATGCGAAGGTTGACCATACTCGTGTGGTGACAGTGGCATGGTTGCTACATTGAGAGCCGTATGCATTTCCTATTCACCACACCCTTTGTCAATGATCTGGACTTTGGTGACTGTAGGATCAGTGGTGGAAGATGGAGTGGTTATCGTGATGGAGGGTGGATTAGCAGATGATGACTGGGATGCCCCCATTTCAACCCCGAGACAATAATGTAAATGGGGAAATGACACTTCTAAAGCGCGGCAATATTCAAATGGTTGGGGGTCAGCGTAGATGGTGACTTCTTGTCTATTGACGGGGAATTTTAGGCACTGATGGTACGTGGAGGGGATGGTTTGCATAGCATGGAGCCACGGGCGGCCAAGGAGGAGATTATATGGTAAGTCCAGATCAAGGACATGACAGGTAGTGTATTGAAGCACAGGTCCCACTTGGATAGGAAGATTGATAATTCCCTCTGAATTTCTTTCTGCATTATCATAGGCTTTGATTGTGATGATTTGATTACTTAAATCTACTTGAGTATACCCCACCTATTTTATGAATTTTAGAGTACACAAATTGAGGGCAGAGCCATTATCTACCAAGACTCTTTTTATTTTATGGCGAGCAACCACAACTTCGATATGTAAGGGGCGATTATGATTGACATCGATGTTTGGCATATCGTTTTGGCTGAAGTGCAGTTGATGAGATAAAGCCAAGTGTCCCATCAAAGCTTGGAATTGCGTGGGGTTGATATCATTTGGTACACGGGTTTCCTGTAGGGCTCTGTTGAGAATTTCTTGATGTACAGGGGAAGACTTAAGCAAATCCAAAATGGATATATGAGCAGGGGTCTTTCCTAAGTGATCAAGGATGTTGTACTAAGAGCTTACAGGAGTTGATTGGGCAAGTGCAGAGGCTACAGGGACAGTGATGCGGGCTCCTCGTGTAGTAACAACACATTGAGGGTCTTTGGCTTTAACATGTATCATGGATACATGGGGTTCCACCTGCTCAATGTAATGAATAACACCCTCGTAATTGAAGGGTACATTCTTGTAGCTCACATTATTTGTACTATTTCCTTGGGGATTACTGCTAGATGTGCTTGGTCCTTGATTGTGGTTTGAAAAGGTGTTCTGATATATACATGAAGTGACATTGGGCCGGTGGCCAGTTAGGATTATTATGATATCCCTGATCAATAGATCTTGGGCAGTAGTTTTAGACTACATGCTTGTTTAAAAGTGTCCTTTGATTTATGGAACTCACAATACTCCTTTTCTTTAAACCATGAGGGCTTGGGTTTGGACTCATCAAATGGCAGTGATGAGAATACATTGATGGGATAGTTGTTTGCTTAACTTATTAAAGATAGCATAGGGTTTCACCCAATTGGTAAATCTTGACGTTTGTTCTTCCCACGATTATTACGGTTTGTGTTGAGGGGTGAGGTGTCCCTATAGTGCAGAGATAAGCGTTAAATTTTAATGATTATTTTTGGGATGTATTAGCCACTTGGACGTGTTTAATGTCTGTCACACTGTCATTCACTACATTCCTGTTCTTGTTCTATAATTGTGGTTTATCCCTAAATGACCTCTCTTTGTCATGATTATGTATTTTGATGTGTCCCTTGGCAATAAGGGCACGTTCAAGGATGGGTCCCTTTTCCACTATCTCCGTGAAAGTGGTGACACAATGTAACCTAAAATTATGGGCCATGTCGGGATGAGAGTTTTTCATGAAAAGAGTGACCATGTCTTTTTCTTTCAGAGGGGTCTTCATTCGGCTTGCTAATGCATGCCACCTTTGGAGGTAGCTAGTAAAGGTTTCCCCCTCACGTTGTTTCTCTTTGAGGAGATCTAAGGTGTCTGTGTCCTTCTCCAAATTGAAAGAGAAGTAGGATACAAATTTTTCTGACAGGTCTGCAAATTTTTTTATGGACCCCTTTTCGAGGGTCATGAACCAATCCAGAGCGTGGCTTGTCAGGCTTCGTGGGAATAGGCGCAAGAGATAGTTGTCATTGTGCATGACCTCTTGACATTGGGAGTAAAATTCCTGCAGGTGAGCCTTAGGGTCTTTGTTTCCCTTGTATTTGTCAAACTTTGGTATTTCAAAATGTTTAGGAAATGGGATTAATGAGATGGAGGGATCAAATGGATATGGGCATATATCTTCAAATTTGAATGATTGTTTGGCAGCCCCGGCTTGAAGGTCTTTCAAAGCGGCTTTGATTTCCAACAGATCTGAGTTGGCCGGTGGCGGGTTGGGGGGATATTGATGATAGGATGATAAAGGATCTTGCTGAGAGAGTGTCAGATTGTTGAAATACGGATTTGGATAGTTGGATGATTACATGCCTTGTTGGTAAGATGGGGGATTTTGTTGGTACGGGGGCTGTTGTTGTGGGGTATAGTACAGATTTGTTTGATAAAAGTGTGGGGTGAGCTATGGAGGAGCTTGGATGGGATGTTGCGTATTGGTTTGTTGATGTTGAAGGTACTGTTGTGATTGTTGGGAGGTCGCATAAAGCGGTTGTTGGTGAAATTGTTGTTGATTGTGATAGTAGTAGTGTTGAGGGGGGTGTTGTTGTGATGCCGACTGTTGTATGGGTCGAGATGGGATGTCGTGTTGCGGTTGAGCTTGAGGACGCAAAATGGATGCGAGAAAGGGGGATATGGTCTGAACAATAGGTCAAGATGGATTACCTTGTGGTTGGTAGGGTGGTTGTTGTGAAGAGACCGAAGCATTATGTATAGGTTGTTGCTGATG